>OZ022583.1:894678-924678 GCA_963669155.1 Arbacia lixula | reverse complement strand
GACTGTCCACTCTCAGTGCCACTTCCGAGGTTACTGCGTCCGTAAGACCTTTGTGGAGAGGAAGAAGCTTCTGATGAAACATGAACAGCTGAGGAAGGATGCTGCAGCAAAGTAAGATCTGGGCCCTGTTGCATAAAACTTACCATTGATGGGAACTTTGCTATCAATGGCAACTTCTATGGAAACCTTGAATTTGATTGGCTGTCCAGTGATGTTACCATGGTAGTTACCATTAATAGTAGAGTTACCATCAATGTTAAGTTTTATGCAACGGGGCCCAGCTCTACTAAAAAGTGCTCTTACATTTTGACCCTCTCATTAAACTCTGGCATATAAATGTGTACAAATTCGGTAACCTATGTATGACATGGCGCTGAAAGTGTTACATGAATCTGTTGTTAGGTGTTACAATAATGATACAAATGGAATCTTCTAGGTCAGTTTAAAGGCAAGGTAGCCCTGTTGTTGTTGGAAATTGTAAGAAAGTACTGTGCGAGAATTTCCCTCCCAATTGTTTCAAGATGTTGAGGAGTGTTGGGGCGCGGGTTGTCCAAAACCTCCCGGTTCTCCTAGCCTAGAGTACGCAGACCACTAACTGCGCTACATGGCATGCATTCAATGCAAGCAGTGATCGCTGCCCAGCATACTTACAGGGATAATAGAATGTATGAATGTAGATGTTGGTTTCAAATGTAAACAAGGATAGTTTTTCATTTCCAAGTTTCATGACTATTGCCAATGGGATACCTTGTCTTTGTAGATCTTGTTTCAGTGGGGTGTTTCACCAAGCTGTTCGTAAGATACAAATGACTTTACGAACGACTGGTGATCCCTTCTTGTGCTAAATCGGATCCTCAATGAACAAAGTGTGTTATCACATTTAGCACAAGAAGGGATCACCAGTCGTTCGTAAAGTCGTTCGTAACTCACGAACAGCTTAGTGAAACACTCGCCAGTATGTATATTTATCTTGTACTCTGAATCTTGATGCTGATCTGAATCCATCGCAAGTCCAATGTACAGATTTATGATTCACATCAATCGCAAGCCAAGTTGCGATCAATCATACAACTGCGTGAGACAAGGCCTTGGTTAGAGACTTGAAATGCCTAGAAATTGCTTCTGTTGGTGGTTTATTCTTAGTTTATAGTTTACCATATATTGATAGGTGACTGAATGTCTTACTTTGATATGTTTTGTATAGGAAGAGAGAGGAGCAGAGTAAGAGAGGCAGTGGGGACGATCCCCCTTGGCCCCTTCACTCCCACAGTCAGGAAGACCTGTTGGATGGGGGCAGTTCCCACTCACAGCATGGGGATGTCCCCAGCCTAGGGGGCACCAGCCAGGGGGGCAACCCCCTCAGTACATGCAGCCACGGGAATGCCAACACAAACAATAACAATGCTGGGAGTGAGCAAGGGGATGTGACTGAGGGGTACGCCAGGAGCGAAAGTTGCTCCCACGAAGATTGCCGGTCACAAAGAGGGGGGGATGGTTCGGTGGGGGGTGGTAGGGAAGTCGCCCCTCCTCTTCTTGGAGGGGGCAACCCCTGCTCACTGCCACTGTCTGAGGGAGGAGGAAGAGGAGGGGAGGGGGAGGGGCAGCTCTGGGTGTTAGGGGAGAGGAAGAAGGTGGTGAGCAAGGAGAGGCTGAGACTGGCTGATCTGAGAAGGAAGAACAAGGCAGCTATCCTCATCCAGACAACATGGAGGAGGTGAGTCTCATAAGGCATAACACCTAAACCATGTTAAACGCTGACAACATCATTGTCCATTCATTCCCCCCCCCCCCCCCCTCTATGTTACATGAATGTGAATAAGACTACTGACCATATATTTCACCCTCTTCTATTCGCTTTACTTGTGTTTAGAAATAGGCCCAACCCTACAGGATTATGACGTTTTCATTTGATCTTTTATTATATTTATTGATCAAATATTTCTGAAAGATGAGTTAATTTCAAAATGTATTTTATATTCATTAAAGTTACAGGTATCTGATCTACAAAAGATGTAAACATGATTGTAGTTTTCATAATCTGTTTTTTATACTTGGAAAGTGAAGCTTGATCAAAAGCAATTTAATGAACTGAATCCTATCCTCCTTGTTATGCACTGCGCTTGCCCTACAGCTCCCGGCAGCATGACATCCGCATGCTGAAAATAGAACGTAGAAAGGTGTTTTTTTTTTTTTTTTTGTGGTGAAATTTAAGCTTTGATTAGTAAGATAATAGTGAACTGAATCATACCTCCTGTTTATATACCGCCCTCGCCCTGCAAAAACCAGCAGCAGAACACCTGCATGCTGTAAATAAATGAAAAAGACATGATTTTTTTGGCGAAATTACAGCTTTTATTAACTCTGAGTGCTACATGTGTAATACACACAAATCCCATAGAGCAGCATTTTATCTGGCACACAAAGACCTAATAACATGTTGGTGAAATTAATATTATACCGCCCTCACCCTGCAGCTACCGGCAGCGCAACACTCGCATGCTGCACGCTGTGACCCAGGTTCAGCTGCGTCGTCTGCTACAGCGAGATGAGGACGTATGGGAGAGACAGATCGCTGCCTGTACTATCCAGCTGGCCTGGCGCCGCTACTACCGCCGCAAGCTGCTCCGAGCCCTGGGGGGCAACAAACGCCTCGTCCACACATATGACCCAGAGATTATGGCTCTCAGGCAGCAGCTGACCATCCAACGAGTCTACAGTAAGTGCTGGGACTGTAAAACCAGTCATTATAGCAGCACAGCACACAAGATGTTGTTTTCACGCGCACAAAGTACTTTTTGCTTTAAAACAATCCACCTTACGTATTGTAATCATCAACGCAGCCCCAATCAAAACATCATCATGAGCATTAAATGCTGCAACATGTCACAGCGTGCAAAACACGCCCATGAGTTGAATGCCAGTACTAGTACTAGTATGCTGTAACTCTGGAATTCCTGATAGACTTGTGCGCCTAGCCTACTATAAAGGTATTAAATTCCCTCGTCCTCTGTGTTGTGCGAAAAGAAATGAACCGTGAAAATGACCTATTCGACAGTAGTAAGGACTCATCATCACTCAAAAGGGAGAATCAGTAGCTATACAACAGATACAACCAAAAGATAAAAAGAAATTAAAGAAAGGTATGATCAATAATTAAGTCTGATAGTCCAGTGTATGAAAAGAATAGAAAACTATTGTTTGAAGAGACATTGACTGTTTACATTGTTGACTTCCCGTTGTAGGTGAGGCCATGGAGGCTAAGGAATGGCACCCAGCTCCTCCAGAGAAGAAGAATCGTCCAGACTACCTCAAGTACCTCCCATCACCTGCAGGTAGGCCAGCCTAGACGCCTTTTTACCTTCCCACATCAATGATGGGAATAAATGCTGATTTAGACTGCGTTCACACTCTAGACCTTTTTCACACTGAGCACCTTCTCACACCAATCATGGAGATAAATGATCATTAACTCTTAAACTTGCCGGGGGTAAAACCCCTCTGTGCCAGAGGTTTTCTCTACTGCAGTTTTCTCTATTACAGTTTGGTCGCAAATTTGCTCCAGCGGCAGGTTCAGAGTTACAGCTGCATTCACACTCTAGGCCTGTTCACACTGAACACCTTCCCACATCAATGGAGATAAATGCTGATTTAGACTGCGTTCACACTCTGAGCCTATTCACACTGCACACCTTCTCATAACGAATATAAATGCTGATTTAGACTGCTTGCACACTCTAGGCCTATTCACACTGCACACCTTCTCATAATGGATATAAATGCTGATTTAGACTGCTTCCACACTCTAGGCCTATTCACACTGCACACCTTCTCATAATGGATATAAATGCTGATTTAGACTGCTTTCTTACTCTAGGCCTATTCACACTGCACACCTTCTCATAATGGATATAAATGTTGATTTAGACTGCTCTCACACTCTAGGCCTATTGACACTGCACACCTTCTCATAATGGATATAAATGCTGATTTAGACAGCTTTCACACTCTAGGCCTATTCACACTGCACACCTTCTAATAATGGATATAAATGCTGATTTAGACTGCTTTCACACTCTAGGCCTGTTCACACTGCACACCTTCTCATAATGGATATAAATGCTGATTTAGACAGCTTTCACACTCTAGGCCTATTCACACTGCACACCTTCTCATAATGGATATAAATGCTGATTTAGACTGCTTTCACACTCTAGGCCTATTCACACTGCACACCTTCTCATAATGGATATAAATGCTGATTTAGACTGCTTTCTTACTCTAGGCCTATTCACACTGCACACCTTCTCATAATGGATATAAATGTTGATTTAGACTGCTTTCACACTCTAGGCCTATTCACACTGCACACCTCATAATGGATATATGCGTTCACACAGGAGTGGTTTGCTGCCTACTGCTCGCTGCCTGCAGCTTGTTGTGTGTGTGTGTATTCCTACCGTGGAAATTAAAGAAAAATACTCTCAGGCCATATGGTGCTCGTCAATTCTTTATTTTCTTACTCTAGGCCTATTCACACTGCACACCTCATAATGGATATAAATGCTGATTTAGACTGCTTTCACACTCTAGGCCTATTCACACTGCACACCTTCTCATAATGGATATAAATGCTGATTTAGACTGCTTTCTTACTCTAGGCCTATTCACACTGCACACCTTCTCATAATGGATATAAATGTTGATTTAGACTGCTTTCACACTCTAGGCCTATTGACACTGCACACCTTCTCATAATGGATATAAATGCTGATTTAGACAGCTTTCACACTCTAGGCCTATTCACACTGCACACCTTCTCATAATGGATATAAATGCTGATTTAGACTGCTTTCTTACTCTAGGCCTATTCACACTGCACACCTCATAATGGATATAAATGCTGATTTAGACAGCTTTCACACTCTAGGCCTATTCACACTGCACACCTTCTCATAATGGATATAAATGCTGATTTAGACTGCTTTCTTACTCTAGGCCTGTTCACACTGCACACCTTCTCATAATGGATATAAATGCTGATTTAGACTGCTTTCACACTCTAGGCCTATTCACACTGCACACCTCATAATGGATATAAATGTTGATTTAGACTGCTTTCACACTCTAGGCCTATTCACACTGCACACCTTCTCATAATGGATATAAATGCTGATTTAGACAGCTTTCACACTCTAGGCCTATTCACACTGCACACCTTCTCATAATGGATATAAATGCTGATTTAGACAGCTTTCACACTCTAGGCCTATTCACACTGCACACCTTCTCATAATGGATATAAATGTTGATTTAGACTGCTTTCACACTCTAGGCCTATTCACACTGCACACCTTCTCATAATGGATATAAATGTTGATTTAGACTGCTTTCACACTCTAGGCCTGTTCACACTGCACACCTTCTCATAATGGATATAAATGCTGATTTAGACAGCTTTCACACTCTAGGCCTATTCACACTGCACACCTTCTCATAATGGATATAAATGCTGATTTAGACTGCTTTCTTACTCTAGGCCTATTCACACTGCACACCTTCTCATAATGGATATAAATGTTGATTTAGACTGCTTTCACACTCTAGGCCTATTCACACTGCACACCTCATAATGGATATATGCGTTCACACAGGAGTGGTTTGCTGCCTACTGCTCGCTGCCTGCAGCTTGTTGTGTGTGTGTGTATTCCTACCGTGGAAATTAAAGAAAAATACTCTCAGGCCATATGGTGCTCGTCAATTCTTTATTTTTTTATATTTATAGGATGGTGCTCATTAAATCATTAATGGTTCACCACTTTGCTGGACGTCATAAAAACATGATCAGGCCAACAGAAAAAGCCATTAGATTTTGCAGATTATAATGGGTTTTTTTGTGTGTAACTTCTGTGTAACCAAGGGGAGGGGGCCGTTATGACCACCCCCCTCCCGTCAAATTTAGTGTGACATCGTCTCCTAATAATGTTTAAAGTAAGCAATGGAATACCTGGATTATAGGAGGACACATGTACACAAATAAAGTCATTTGTCCGAGGAAGTAAAAGGATAGGGTAGTTTCCCTAAGGGTTTGGGGTTTTTTGAGGAAAAAGAAGGTAATGGTTCTTTTTAGCTCGGGGGGCAAAAAGAGCCCCCCTCAACGTTTTTCGCGATGAATTTGTAACGCAAAAAGATTGCGCTGCGATGCTTTATGACTTTTCCCTAAAGTCTCACACAACTTTTAAGACCAAATTTGCGACGATGGGGTACGCGGTTCCGAAGTTTCGTAACATTTTGTATGTGCATGTCAGACCAAAAATTGCTCGAAACGTGATTTCATGTACAAGACCAATGCAAATTCTGTATCTTGCCAAAATTTATAAATGTATCATTATTTTTATCTTTACTGATGAAAAACAATAGATTTCATGTCATTTATGACTGAAATAGTGTTGCCATCGATTTCCATAAAAAAACCCAATGGAAAACATAAAGTCGAAAAAACAAAGAAATACATAAGAAATTCAAAAAACAATAAAATAGATGAGAAAAAATTTGATATTGCCAATTTTTAAAATCCTAATATGATAATAATCCTAAGAAGAGTCTCTGGACTGAAATCTAGCAGTTTTGGGGCTATATTTAAGGATTTACAGCCACATCATGATTTTCTGCATTAATTAGCATAATTAATTAGTAAGAAATGAATTTGAATAATTTTGGTGCAATTGAGAATTGAATTGTGGAGATTATGTCATGGGGGACGTACATGCCAATTTTCGTCGCGATCGCGCGGTCGAGATCTTGGGGGGGGGGGGGGGCTGTATAGGCTTACGCTTTCAACCTCATTTCAATAAACTTGAGAATGATAAATAAGTTTTGGTTAAGGATTGCTATCAAAAATTTTGTCCGTGCATTTCCATTGTAACAAGTATGAAACATATTCTCAAAATATCCCCCTTTCCCTTTCCCAATACAAATAAAGGAATCAAAATATCAAATATCCATAAATTGAGTGAGCATGGGAGTTTTGCCCTTCTCTTTTTTGATGGTTACTATGACAACAATTGAACATGTTTTCATTGTGACAAATTGTGACATAAATTATGAATAGCAGCTGCATGAATAAAAATAAAGATTGTGCATATACATGCAGGAATATTACAAACTGACACTTAAAACAAGTTATTAAATCAATTATGATAATAATGCATTGATACAGCAGACTGTTGTGAATATGCTGGTCTCAATATAATATTATTGCATGTAAAGGGTGAGTTTATTGCTACTAACACAAGAATCACCCTGCTCAAAGCACATTGGTTTCCATGGAAACAATTGTGAACCCTTTGTGAGCCATATGTGCCCTTCATTCACAAGTAATTCACGCAAATCTTATAAAACAGCAGTTCATGTGGCATGGAATGGATTAATTCCATTTTAGGGTCCATCATCAGCCTTGGGGAGTGCATTATTGTTTAACTCTTAGAATGCCACATGTGCCTTGTAATACACACAAATCCCATAGACACACAAAGGGTTAAGGGACCTCATGTGTTATAGCATTGTATTCATTGGCAGTCAGTCAGCTGTATCAACGATGCAAAACCTACTTCAAGGTCACAGGAGGGGAATAGACAGGCCGCTGCATAATCAGCTGGTGACTACATCTATAATTCAGAGGTTGTGTGAACTGTACTTGTCAGTAATGGCTTTTGGCTTGTTATTTAATTAGTTAAAACCCTCACCAACCATTACTTACTTATTCAGCTGACTTGTTAATTTCCCCAGTCCCCAGGTTTGACCTTGACGTGACGCAGTGTTGTTTTTCCTCCATAATACTGTTAGATCACGGTGTTTTAATGGAGTCTGTGCACAGTCAGTCTTGTACCAGACCTCCTAATGCATCTAGTATTATGATTGCAGGGAAAGTTCACCCTGAAGTTGGTTTCAATAAAAGATGAAACATGACCAAAACATATAAGTGAATGTGACAAAAATCCAGCAAAAGATATCAAATGTTATGACCTTTTAACATTTTAATTTTTTGATATCACATGCAAGGTGCTGTCACATATGTTGTGTGCTGTATGATTCTATACATTGCTTTTTCTGTTTTTTTATTAATCTCTTTCATAGAGGTATGTATGTAAAAATGTGTGTTTAATGATATATCAACTGCACAGATGAATTGATGCAAATATGCTTTTGAGAAAATTAACTTCTGGAATCAAATAGTGTTGGTGATATATTTACCTCCATCTCATTCAAACAACATATGCAAATAAGCAAGTCACATAAAACCAAGGACAGGGGCTTGAAACGGAATAAATTCTGCCACCTGCAGGGAAATTATGATTTACAAAAACAAAATATGGTACAAAGAAACACAAGGAAACAGCAATTCATGAAATGGCAAATTGGGATATTTTTTACTCTAAAAACATTGATATTCATTGGTATGAATAATATGAAAGCTTGCAGTTAGAAGAATATGAATTGCCATATATGACCCATCACCAAAATAACAGGTATAGATTTGCCATTAGATGTGGATGTGGAGGAAAAGGACCAATCTGGAGGTCTGCCTTCATTAGTCCGTCCAGTGTTATCTTCAACTCTACAGGCACAGGATCAATTGAAATTATGATACCTGTAAACAATTTATGTTAATCGTTATCCCTTTAACATTGAACATGATGATCCCAAAGTCCCAAAATACATAAAGATATATGCCAACAGTGAGCTACAAACACATAGAACTACCATCATGTTGTTTGGGGTGTGGTTTGTGAGCGAAGTGCATGCCATCTACACTACCACATCCCAAAATATAGAATGAAATTTGATTTGAATTAATTTCATTGGTCATAAAACAATTTTTTTACTTTTTGTTGTAATTTGTGAGGTGCTGTGTTGTTTGCCAATGCAGGCAGGTTGGGGGAGAACATTTTCAACTGGAATGAACAAGCAAAAAATAGGCAATGCAATTATTTGCAATGTACACTGTACATCCTGTTTTCAGTTTTCAGAGGGAGGTGTTCGTGTATAATTTATTTGTGAAGGCTAACACCGTATTGCATTAAGTTTTAACATGCCATTACTACAAGTTTTCACAAGTAAAGCACATTAATGCCTATCGAGCTTGAATTTATCTGGCGCACAGAGGGTTACATGTACCACAACCATGTCTGTACCCTGTTCCAAACCAAGCCCCCATTTTTGCAGGCTGGTTTTTCTCCACTTTATTTTTTAGATACTGAGTAGGGCTACTCTGTATTTTTACTCTGACATTATAAAGATTTTCATTTTATACTCGTAACATAATAACCTAAATGTACAATTTGAGCTTTGGGGGTAACTTACTTAACACTTTTTTTCCCTTTTTCCTCCTAGCGCTTCATGAATTTCATTACAAATCTTAGCTTCATCAAAAAATGTATACCCTAATTATTTTGCTATAGCTGATTTACACCAAACTCGTTTCTGAAAATAATCATTTTGTGTATACTCCAAAGAGCAATGGTTAAACAATTATAACCGTGTTAACACAAAGGCTTAATGCTATCAATGATTCCATGTCTTTCAGCTCTGTCATACAACTTTGCTGTGGAACAGTACATCCCCCCGCTGCCTCAGGCCAGTGTCAACGGTCTGGACTATATCACCATCCAGAGGGCTATTGGGTCATCCCGTCATGAAGGATCGGCCACACTGACTGACCACGAACAAGGTGAGTGCTGGTCAAGGGGGCACTACAGGTTGATGCTTCATGGACAATGGGCATTGAATGGTCAGAAATTGGGATGTTTTAATGTGGACACCAAGCAAAGACAACGTTGCAACGAGCATTGGGAGAAAAGGGATGCTTTATGGATATTATTATGTGGATGATGATCATACTGGTGATCGTAATGGGGATGGTGATGACGATAAGGATAATGATGATGGTGATGATGAGGAGGATAATGATGACGATGACGATGAGAATAATGATGATAATGACGGAGAGGATAATGATGATTTATGATGACGATAGGATAATTATGATGATAATGATACTTTTATGATAAGGATGATGACGATATGGAGGATGATGATGATGACATAAAGAGTTATGATGATAAGGATGAGGATGATGATAACAATAATGATGATAAGGATGATGATGAGGAGGAGGAGGATGATGATGATGACATTAAGGATAATGAAGGCAATAATGGTAATACAGGGAAACCCCGTTATAACGAGGGGGACGGGACCCACACTTTTTCCTCGCTATAGCCGAATGCTCGCTATACCAGTACATGATCAAAACATACAGAAAAAAAATGCATCTATAGGACTACACAAACAATAACATATTCACCGCTAGGACTGAAGTATTTATATGGATTTGCAAGCATTGTAAACTGAATTCATTAGCTAAAAATTCACTGAAATATCTAACAGCACAGTTGAAAATGTAAATAAATGACACTTCCAACGCCTCCGTTTACCGACAAATGAAGCAGCGGGGAGGCCCAGTTACCCGGCCGCGCCTGCTGTCATGACGGCGTGTAAGCAATGAATGGTCATGTTTGAACGCAATCTTCATGCATGCGCGGCCGCGGTCGTACAGGCGCGGTGTCACATGTGTTTACAGGCTCTTGCCATGTGCTTGCGTTGGCTGTGTTTGGCGCGGGGGCGTGCAGTACCTAGAGCCGTATAGAGATACGGCTCTGGCAGTACCGCACGCGCGTTATGGATGTGTGGTTGTGTGTGTGTGTGGATTCTTGCACGGTGCGTGTGATCAGCGTTTAACGGCGCGAAGAAAATTGCTTGTGCTGTTGTTGCGTTTCCCTCGCTGAGCGGCGCGTGGCTGAAGGGAGTGCTCGTAATAGCAGAGTCGATTTCTTTTCTCTTTCTTTATTCTTGGGCTGGGAATTTGCCTCGCTATAGCCGATCTCGTTATATGAAAACATAATACACGGAGGTCTATGGAAGAACAATCGGGACACAAGAAATGTCCTCGTAATAGCAGGGTTCTCGCTATACCCGTGCTCGTTATAACGGGGTTTCCCTGTATATCTTTTCCAGGTGATCTTTGTATCTTTCAAAGTCTCCCCATGTTTCAGAACTATAGATTGTATACTGTCTTTTTTTTTCAAGTTTTAGACATGATTTTCATCTCTTCTTTATTTTTCATTGGATTTTCATATGCAGAAGCAGACCTAATACACAGATCTGCAGGCAATTCTGGTCATCACACTGCCACCTACTCCTATAACCTGTATGACTGAAGGCTCAGGACTGGTCAGCACACTACCACCTACTCCTATAACCTGTATGACTGAAGGCTCAGGACTGGTCAGCACACTGCTCCCTACTCCTATAACCTGTATGATTGAAGGCTGAGGACTGGTCAGCACACTGCCACCTACTCCTATAACCTGTATGACTGAAGGCCCAGGACTGGTCAGCACACTGCCACCTACTCCTATAACCTGTATGATTGAAGGCTGAGGACTGGTCATCACATTGCCACCTACTCCTATAACCTGTATGACTGAAGGTTCAGGACTGGTCATCACATTGCCACCTACTCCTATAACCTGTATGACTGAAGGTTCAGGACTGGTCATCACATTGCCCCCCTACTCCTATAACCTGTATGACTGAAGGCTCAATCCTGGTCAGCACACTGCCACCTACTCCTATAACCTGTATGACTGAAGGCTCAGGACTGGTCAGCACACTGCCCCCTACTCCTATAACCTGTATGACTGAAGGCTCAGTACACATTGGGCCAGATCCCAGGTGATATGGATCATGAGTGTTACAGTAAAGATACAGGGCTCGCCCTACATGGTGGCCAGATGGCCAATGGCCACCTCAAACTCTGGCTGGCCACCCAATCATTACTCAAATATCACTGTCGGGACACTCTCGGCCACTTGAAAAGGCGTCGGCCCAGCTACCACTCCAGCCGGCCAACCAAACATCCCTCGTTGCTCGCAGTATGGACATTCTCGGCCACCTGAAATATGTCTGGCCAACTGGATCTCATGCTCAAGTGGCCATGATGGCTTCCTTAAAGGGCATATACTGCACTGGGAAGACAAAAAGCCTTCAAAAGGTGATCGTGAGCAATCTTCTTGCCAATGGTCTTAAATTCATGTGTTGCCCATTTTAGGAGCTTGCTGAAAGTTATTTGCACTCAAATGATCCACATTTGGAGTAATTAATGATTATCAGAGAAATTCTCCAAATGTTTGGCCCGAACATTTGGGGGATTTGTGATTTAATCACTAATAACTACAAATGTGGATCATTTGGGGGCAAATAACTTTCAGCAAGTTTCTAAAATGGGCAATACATGAATTTAAGATCATTGGCGAGAAGATTGCTCACGATCACCTTTTGAAGGCTTTTTGTCTTCCCGGTACAGTATATGCCCTTTAAAAAGAGCAAAGGAAAGCCTTGACATGGTAGAACATAGAAGACTGTCCAGAAGAGCTTTTCTTATCATCGCCATGGTGATGAGATTGATCACGGGGTAGAGTGACCACTTGTATAGCAAGACCATCTGTGTATGAAAGTGTGGTACATACAGGCCGTTTCACCATCAATGATTTCTTGAAGATCTCAATCAAATTTATGTCGTCACATTAACACTCTACGCAGGAAAAGTCATTGTCAAACTTGTAACAGGATATCATCATAAAGGCAAATGGAAGGTATCATTGTTAGCTTCAGCTTTCATTTTGCTTTTGAGCAACGAAGTATACTTTTCAGGCCTTTTTTGGATTACATATTTCACTGTTAAAGACAGGGGAGCCTATTTGCAAAAGTCATGCAACTCGGCAGGAATCAGCAGTATACCCCAACGATAACATGGATGAAATCTCAGTCATAGCTTTAACATTTTCAGGAGAAACAAAAAACAAATTGACCTGCAAAAGGGCTACCCTGTCTTTTAAGTGTGATATTTCACTAACACAATCTTTATCTTCTTGTAGTTTGGCCAATTAGATACTTCAGTTTAGTCTGATGAAAGGGATACACTTTCTTTCATAACGATTGATTTCTCAAAGTACTTGACTTTAAGGCTCTTCTACTGCATTTAGATTTTTGTTTCACATGGATGATGTATCATGTGTAAAAGAGGTTTTTAATCTCAAATTATCTCAAGGACTCTCTTAGTGAAACTAGACCCTTCTCTCTACCACCCAACCTCTCTTATCAGTGAATGTGATATGGACTTCAGATTAAGGCAACTCACCTTGTCAGGGTCAGTTAGTGGAGAGGCCAGCTGCATTGTATGAAACGTAAACCGTCCCTGAGTTGGCCAAATGCTGCAAGGGTAGGGTCAATGCATAGTAACCTGTGTTTATCAAAGTGTGCCTGTAGAGTCAGTGTTTTGAAACAGATTGCGATTTGAAAGAAGGTTTGGGGAGTTGGACATACATACTATTCAGTGTACGCGTATGTACAAAAAATACATTGAAACCAGTGTTGTAGTTGAGAGGTGTAGGACGCGTTCAAAAAGGTTCTTTTTTGCGATGATCGAGCCACAGAATTGCTTTAATACCTCACGAAATCTTACCCTTCCTCTAACCCTATTCTAGTCTGGATTCTAACCCTATAATCCAAATCTGTTCTTCATGTCCTTGTGTTAGATCTGCCCTTATTGCTGAATGGCTTGTATTATTGCCTGTAACCAAGAGAATTGCTAGGCAAATCATTGTGTGTTCTTGTCTGACCATTTCTTGCTCAAAAAGTATTTCCCCTTCAAGAACACAGTGCATGGAGCACTGAGGTTTATTAATCAAGAATGAATTAAAATGCTCCTTGTATCACAAAAGTGAACAATCTGACATTCATTGTTATTATGTGCAATATATCTATGTCTTTTGCCTTGTCTCTGTATTAATTTCATGAACATTATCATGTTTGAAATTAATGTTTTTCATGACATTGTCCTTGTACATTGTAATATATTGATTTATATTTGATGTGAAATTTTTCTTCCATTATTTTCATTCTGTAAATGAATAAGTGTTGTTTTCTTTAGCACTTCATAGTCTTGGTCTGAACTATGTCCTAATATTAGATGTGTAGCCTCTAGATGTTTGTGGTCTTTCTTATTTTAGTCCCTGAGTTTGTATCAGTAGTTTCCATTGAAACATGTTGTGTCTTGTACATTTTCCACTGCAGTTATGTCTCTTAAACCGTACAAATATATGCCTGGACATCCCTCTCTCCCATCTCCTCTCTCTCTCTCTCTCTCTCTCTCTCTCTCTCTCTCTCTTAACCTCTTTCTCCTTTTCTCTCTGCTTCTCTCTGCCCCTCCCCCCTCAAACCCTCTCTCCTGTATCTCTCTCTCTCCCATATTTGTTTACATTTCTCTCTCTCTTAACCTCTTTCTCCTTTTCTCTCTCTGCCCCCCCCCTCAAACCCTCTCTCCTGTATCTCTCTCTCTCCCATATTTGTTTACATTTCTCTCTCTCTTAATCTCTTTCTCCTTTTCTCTCTCTCTTAATTTCTTTCTCCTTTTCTCTCTCTCTCTCTCTCTCTCTCTCTCTCTCTCTCTCTCTCTTTATCTCTTTCTCCTTTTCTCTCTCTGCCCCCCCCCTCAATCCCTCTCTCCTGTATATCTCTCTCCCACATTTGTTTACATTTTTTTTTTTTTTATCTTTATCCCATATCTCCTTTCTCTTCTCCATCCTGGTGTACTGATAATTTATCCTCTCAAGTTTGGTTATTCCAATTCATAGTTCAATTCCTTATTCATAACAAAACTAAACAATTTTCATGAACAATGGATACAAGGCATCACCAGAAAGCCGATGGCTTGTGAGGTGTGATGACCTTTAACATGTGGTTCAATACACATTAAACAAAAAGTATATTATTTAAATTAAAATGGTTAGCATAATTGTATACATTTTGTTATGAATATGGTTCTTTTCTCTTGTGTGCCGGACAAAATGCTGGTCTATGTGATTTGTGTGTATTAATGGTGAAATAGATCACATATGGCAGTTTATGTGTTTGTTTCTTTTTTTTTATGTGTCTATCATTATTCACAAAATATTCACGTCTTCGCAGGCCCATATTCATTGGAGACTGAATAAACGGAGTGTGATGTGTTGATGCTGCAGTCACATAGTTCTACCGTCTTCCAATGGATTACAGTGCCTTGAAATTGAAAGGGAAATATGTCTAAATATAGTGTTCAGTGCTTTTATGCAGCTGTTTTACCTGTTTATGTTCATAATGTACTTTTTTGTTTACAAACTTATTATTCAAGTTGAAGTGGGCATAATTGCTTATTTCTCACGTTTTGTGGCTTTTTTATGTCGCTCACTACATAAAGATTGTGTTTCGCCGTTTTCACTATAAAGTGAAATTTACATCTTGACATGTGTGCCTTAGATCACCAATTGAAAAATGAAATTGTATTAGGTGCTCAAGTATGATGACATTGACTGTTATTTTGAATATATGGCATGAACATGTGATATATTTTATACGAAATGCATGTTTATAGCCCCATTTGAATAAATAATACTATACATTATGCAAAGGGTTGTGATTTCTACGTTGGTCATTATGTATGTGTGTGCTTAGATCAGGATAGGCGCCTGGGAGAAAAAGAGTGGGCGGGGTGGGGTGTGGATGAGATTGTCACCTTTTTGTAAGGGGGGCGGAGGTCGAAAAAAACACGAATCTCCTGCCACCAATACTTGATTCTTCTGTATTCATTAAGGAATTCAGTCACGCATCCAATCAGTTTATCAACATTGTCTTTATTTAAACGTGGCAATATGTTGTTTGAATCAATAATAATGATAATAATCAATAATGAAATCATGAACTGATCATATACTACTTGTCACACACAACAGAACAAGCAAGTAATACATTTAGATCAATTTCATTAAGCACGGTGGTAAATGCAACATCATTCTCTATCAAGACACCAGGCAGTGCCATATTGCTGACTGTAACTCCATCAACTAGCTTCATTCATCCAGAAATGCCGACAGAATTTACGCTGGGTGGTGGTGTGTACAAATCCAGCCTTTACTTCGGAATTAACAGGTATCCATGGCAACAGGGGTGTCTTAATAGACAATGGGGTTGCATACACCACCTAGTACACCCAACGTCCACTACACATAGCATGGCCTAGGCCTGTATTTTGCAGTTGCTGCACATGTGTCATCTGCTTCCATATAGGACAAGAAAGGGTTAGCGGCGATAGTAGTAGTAGTACATGTATTAGACTAGTAGTAGTAGTAGTAGTAGTAGTAGTAGTAGTAGTAGTAGTAGTAGTTGTAGTAGTAGTAGTAGTAGTAGTAGTAGGAGTAGTAGCAGAAGTAGTAGTAGAAGTAGTAGTAGTAGTAGCAGTAGTAGTAGTAGTAGTAATAGTAGAAGTAGTAGTAGTAGTAGTAGTAGTAGTAGTAGTAGTAGGAGTAGTAGTAGTAGTAGTAGTAGTAGTAGTAGTAGTAGTAGTAGTAGTAGTAGTAGAATTAGTAGTAGTAGTAGTAATAGTAGAATTAGAAGTAGTAGTAGTAGTAGTAGTAGTAGTAGTAGTAGTAGTAGTAGTAGTAGTAGTAGTAGTAGTAGTAGTAGTAGAGTAGTAGTAATGGTATAATAGTACTAGTAGTATTTTTATTGCATTGTTAAAATTTTGTATTCGTCCATATGATCAAAGTATGCCCCTTTCCACCCCATTTCTTATCTTTCCTTGAGGAAGTAGGGAGAACATATGATGGTCCGGAGAGGGGTGTTCCCTGCCTTTCTTCTTAGAAGTCAGTTATTGTTTGCTAGGTATATATCCCTAAAACACAACAATGCTTGTTTTGTGTAACACCTGTGAATCAACTAGTAGCTGCCACAACAGAGTGTTATCAAGTACTTTCAAGCTGTCATGAAGCTGCTGGCATAAGATTCATCGTGGGCAATGGCATTGGTGTGTTCTGAATCATCGACTGATACACTCACATTTTGAGGCCTAAATTTGTCCAAAGTGTAAAATCTCATAAAACATTCCAAAGATTATTACAAGAATAATTATTTATAAAATGTCACGAAATCTGCTTCTAAAAAGAATGGCATCCTTTGACTTAATGATGTAAGCATTTAAGCTTAATTCAAGTTGAAGCTTTTTTAAAATAAAGTGTCAAAAGTGTCAAAAGTTTGTCATAACTCATCTGGCTTCAGAGACACGAGGAGAAGTAGAAATGAATTATTGAACATTTCCCTAACTTTTTGTAATTTGCGCGATGACCTTGATATGTTGAGTGCATCCCCTGAACACTCACAACGGTGTTTTAACTTAAACCGCGTACTAAACGTACATTAATACTAACTTCGTTGATCTTCACCACAGAAATGTAATTTTCATGTGGACACATTTAATATATCACAGTGAATCCTGGGACAAAATGAATGAATCAGGGCCCGCAGTGACAGCAGTTACATAACTGAAAAGACCACCTTTGCAAGAATACATCTGGAAATAAATAAATAGATAATAATATTTGGCGTTGTCTTATTTGACGTGCTATCAAGTAAGTGCAGGTTTAGTACACGTATTAGATTAAAGCATCGTTTTGAATACGGGCCTCAATGGATATTATAAACATGGTTTCATTGATTATTTCGTTAATTGCGCCTGTCTTGAAAGTGCCACTTGACTTCATATTTTGGCAATGTCCTCGTGTACTATGCGCACAAATACGTTTGATATGTACTTTAAAACACTTTGACACCAAGATCTCATCTTTAAACTTGATTGCACCAATACCAAAGCCCGATACAGTATTCTATGAATTTAGCCACGTAAAGGTGCCAACTTTGAGACGTTTTCCTGAGATGGTTCAAAATTGGGAATGTCTTCAGGGCTACATTTAACGAGATAAAAGGGATGAAAGCACATTTTGTTTTACACAAAGTCATTGCGAATTGGTAACAAACGTGATGAAATGTGAAACATGTTTTACAGCGATAAGATGCAACAACAATAAACAGACAGCCTTTCAAAAAAAATGGACAATGCAGAAATGTGTAGTTCATGTATTTTACTACTATATTTGCATAAATAAGAGCAACCATTTGATTTAGCCCCAAATTGTGTAGTCTACATCCATGTAGTGATCGATCTGTGTACAGCTTTTGGCTGTAATTTGTTCATTTGGTTTCATTATGTACATTTTGTTCTTTAAACTTCATGGACCTTTAACCTCGGTCAGAATTGATTCTAACCGTACATATTTCATTGGTTTCACGAACAGCACACCTGTTCCAAGTTTATAGCAAGTTTATTGAACGGCTTTCGAGATATTGGGAACACGGATACCGGACGGACGGACGGACGGACAGACAACCCGAAAACATCACGCCTCGATTCCGCCCTCTCCGTGGCGGCCGGGGCCATAATGATAGTAATTTTTAAAAACAATTATATTGATGTTTTAAAGTATAGATGATAATAAGAACTATAATACAAATGACATATAAATAAATAGTTTTAAGTTTCTAATGCTACTTCCACTACAAATCATAGCCGTTATAGTCATGAGCCGTAATAATATGTAAATGTAATACATGACATAAATGAAGAGATAATGAGCAAAAACGCATTTCTTACTAATCATATACTCTTCGTTTATCATGTTTATCGAATAAAACGTCTTCTCGGCCTCAAAAATCACAAATATAACCAACAATTGCATTCCTTACAGCAGTGCGTCACACAAAAAGCAGAGCATTCCAACTGGAATAATGTCAACATACAAATAACACAAGAACACAACTTCTTGAAGTGAATTAAACAATGACAATAAAATAGCAATAATAATGAAAATACCAAATTTTGAACATAACATACACCAGTATTAATCATACTGGCAGATCGTTAATTGAACGGATTGCGTTATTGAAGTAATAAGATATAACGTTGCAGCAAATTCCATTAGAGAAAACATTTGTTAATGATGTTCGTTGTGTCTTTGGTAGCGTAGCTTTAGTATGGTATGATCCCCTAGCCTGCTACGAACACTCCTCAGTCGCATCACGTCATTAATAGTGATGGTCATACGGAGTACCGATACTATCGGTCCCTGTCGATACTGCATGGATAATTAGAAGTGCTCGTATCCACAATGGCGGCTTAACTTAGACCACGCACTAAACATAACTAACTTTACGGGGTGCAATAGAAATTATCTGATCCTGTCACAAAATCATTGATTTTCAACAGAATCACAACAAAGGGTGATTTCAGTTATTTTGGACAATTACTATGTGGACAAATGTAATATACCATAATGATTCCGAGGTCAAAATCAATAATCTTGAATCAATAATGTTTCATCATGTTCCATTTGGCATCCCATGAGGTTAGTCTAGGTTTAGTACCTAGTAAAGTTAAACCAGCGTTGTGAATACAGGTCTAGGTATCTACAGCACATGGTCAGGGTTCATCGATCGATTGATATCTTCAGGACTGGCAAGTTTACTTCATACTTTGACACGTTCTACGTACACAACCATTCATCACAAAATAAAACTACATTGTGTAAATAAATGTACTATTCTTATTTCTTGAAACAGTGGAACCTATTTAGCGACCATCTGTATAAAAAGCGGTCTTTATTGACAGGTTTTAAAACCAATGACGTCAAGCAAATTAAAAATGAAAATTATTCACGTGACTAGTGAAATCAAAATTCGTCGATTAGAATATGCAAAGAAACTTCCATCTAGGGAATGGAATGTTCGTAGGTCACGTGACTTATCCCATTTATTTTATACATTGTGCGCTCGCGTAGCTGGGCGTCTAGAAAAGAGTTGAATGATTAGTATCTATGATTCACACACAAAATACGCAGCTTCTTGTACTGATCAGTGAAACGTGTACAATTTAACAATATGTTGAAGAATTATGCAAAATTAATATTCATGTTCAATATGAATGATTTGAAAATAATACGTAACAATAAAATCGGTGGAATCGACTTCAAAAATTATAAACACGTAGCAATATTCACTATAGAAAATCACTGTAGGTGTACACCTTTGTCAATTTTGCGTAAAATCGTAGTTTGAAGTCGATTATCTCGGTAAAATGTCATACAAGGTGCGCACCAATCATGTAAGAGCACGAGCGATAACAAGCAAGAGAAGGCACTTGTATGTTGTGTATAAAAGTTCTTGTTGGCAAATTGTAGTAATTAATACTTCTCTTTCCAAATAGAAAATTAATTTCCCATTGGTCAAATTATACAATGGCGAGCAATGAATGTTACTCCTGTCATTTTTGTTTCCATGGTCATGATGGTCACTGCTTGTAAATGTTTTTTTTCCAGATGCGGGCATTGGTGGCTTTTACTTTTTTTATTCGTTCTTGCAACGAATGTCATCAATCTTTCCCACGATATCCGCGCTCTTCTTCCATTGTACAATTAAAACGCACTTCATTTTTCCTTCTCCTTTAGCATACTCATCATGTGACTTACTGACTTGAACACGGGAGCAGATATAATTACGTCTTGCTGGGTTTCTATTCGAAACGAGCTTCCCGATACAACACCACTCAACCATGTCTCTCCACGTCTAATTTCCAAGTACAAAATAGCATCATACATGGTAGGACATGTTTTCATATAGATTTCCGTCTTTCAAAGACATCAGATATCCAATATGCACCATCATGTAGGTATATCACATGTACAATAACTTCGAGAAAAAAAACACATGGAAGAGAAAGCGATAATTATTTCAGAAATAAGTTATTATTAAGTCATGCCGTATATGACATATAAAATGTATGGCATGTGATCTGAATCTTTGCATCGGCAGGAGGGCTAGGAATGAAGGATGGAGTAGTATATATCGCGGAGATATTGCAGTGAGAACTTGGACGACACCTGGCCGTTAGCACGCATGCGGTCTTGAATCAGCGACGTGTAGCCGACATCGCCCCGAAGGATGTCGTGGCATAGCGCACTCGCGTTCTGCCGTAGATTGTACCTCAGTTCTCGGTCGTCTTCGACTGTTTGGCTGAAATCAATGCACTCTTCTGTGAGTTTCTGCTGCTTGCGACGGAATGTCTCGAGGTCCTGCTCAAAGTCGGGTCCGTATTGCTCCACGCGCCGCCAAAATGTCCTGTTGAAATAATCGTAGAGTTTAACATCTGCGCAGTTCCACTTGTGGATTTTGGCGTGGAGTTCCGGCGTGATGGTGTAGCGGTGCTTGCTGTTCCGAACGCCGTTTGACAGGTAGAGGATATCCTCAAAGCTCCAGCACAGAAGTTTCTTCAAAAGTATTAGTGACTCGTGGTAATATTCCGTCATCATGACTAAATCGAGCTCCTTACCGAGGGTAGATATTTTGTAATCGACGATGTAATCGTTGTCGTGGTCGCTGTGGTCCAAGCCCAAATCGAATATCTGCTGGTTCCGCATGGACTGCCAGTAGTAGTCGAAAGTCCTCCTATTGAGGTAGACCTGTGGTTGTTTCATGAACTCTTCAATCGGATTGTCGTACTTGCTCAGCCCGAGTTTGTCGGCGATCTGGAAGTAGGCAAAGGCCGACTCGAACTGCGCCACGGGCTCTCGGAGTATGGTTACGTACTTGGCTCGATGGACCACCGCCTCCATCTCGGGACGGTTGTAGCGGGCGTGGTTGGTCAGCATGTCGAACCCGCCATCTGCGCCGTCGTCCGTACAGTTACCGGCCTCCGGGTACGCAGGCCGACTTCGCGGCCCCTGGTCGGCGACCACGGAGCGATGGAACAACGATGTGTCGGTGAGAATGTGGCCGAAGGGGCGGACGGCGAAGGAGAGGTTGTGCTGGTAGCCGAAGCGCTCTAGGATGGACGCCGTAGTGCTGCTGGCAGTCTTGTGTGTCTTGATGAACACCACGCGGCGCTGCGGGGGGCAGCCTGACGTGACGTTACCTTCGGACTGTCCCTCCAGTTCCCTGCACGAAGCAACCAAAGCAGATGTATGGTTAAAAACACCATTCACTATAATTCACGACACACATACACGACGAAAGCATCATGACACTGGGTAGCCCTTTTGCAGGTCAAAATAACAAAACTGTGTTCATGGAGGGTTTCCACGAGCAGTCATATTGGAGGACAAACAATAAAAACCTGTGCATCAGACCATAAAAAGCCATTGTTTTCAATGGTCTGATGCACAGGTTTTTATTGTTTTGTCATCCAATTTGGCTGCTCATGGGAACCCTCTATACTACGGAAAATGAAAGAAGGCACTGTATAATAACTTCCCTCATAATATTGGAACTGGAAACTAACTCTCAGCAGAATTAAAGCGATGGCTATAGGTTTTATACATGAAATCGTTAGAGTATGCTGAGTTTTATGACTTTTTCAAGAGAGCTACCCTGTCTTTAAAGGTCCCCTGTAATCAAAATGTATGTTGACGTCTGTTGATGCAACTTAACGTGTATTTAACAAAATCACTAACTGTTCAATGGAATTATGTGTCCTATATTTTAAAATATTTTTTTTATATTTTTCTCAGCACTGATAAGCCCCGCCTCCAAAAATTTCCTCCAACTCAAGATTCTTCTTGTGACGTCATCAAAGTTAAAAAATTAGAAGGATAATAGACAGAATTATGCACAAATTATACATTGCAATGACTACCCCCGCCTGCCCACAAGAGCATCACATGTCTTCACACAATACAACCTAACAACCTTTCATGTGGGAATAATCGTTTCCTTATGTCAGAAATGTGCTAGCTATGCCAAGGGGGAAAATACATTGCATAAACATGCGATGACATTATAAACACTTGCAGGTAGTCATTGCAATGTTTAGTTTGTGCATAAATTATGTCTATTATCTTGCTAATTTATACCTGTGATGATGTCACAACAAGAATCTTGAGTTGGAGGATATTTTTGGAGGCGGGGCTTATCAGTGCTGAGAAAAAATATAGAAAAATTATTTTAAAATAAAGGACACATATTTCCATTAAGCCGCTACTGATTTTGTGATATACATATTAAGTTGCATCAACATAAGTCAACATGCATTTT
Organism: Arbacia lixula; assembly: GCA_963669155.1. NCBI lineage: Eukaryota > Metazoa > Echinodermata > Echinoidea > Arbacioida > Arbaciidae > Arbacia > Arbacia lixula. The sequence goes on along the minus strand of OZ022583.1, from coordinate 901,611 downwards.
CATTGCAGGGACCCTTTAAAGAAGGTTAAGCATTTCATATTGACATTCCCTTTCGTTAATATCGAACGGACAACTCGCTTGGGATCTCTACACTGTAGAACCAATGTGACATTGACAAAGAAGAGCCACACCGCCCCCTCCCATCCCCTCTCCCCATCCCCTCCCCCCCCCCCCCCCCCATCCTTCGCCAACTAGCACCCCGCATAATCCTTCACTTCAGAACATACTATTTCACCCAGGGACGTCTCAGTGCTCGTGAATATCAGTCCCTGTAGACACAGAGGGGCATCCATTTTGTTTTCCTTCCTCACAAAATCAATTCACAACGTGATAGATTGTGCCAATTCCGTTATTCATGTGAATAATGGGAATATTGGTGACAATTTGAAATTCCATATCTTGCTTTTCGGGATGCGAGGCTTCACTGTGCACCCAAATCCACTCCTTACATGCCTTATGTTAAGTCTACCGAAACCCAGAGGACAATTTGTAATAAATGTGTTCTTATAACGGAGCCTCGAATTATTCATTACCAGAAACTACTCAGACACCAGATGATTTGAACTTGTGTTAACACTCATACATCATACATCATCATACATATTTCTGCGTGTCTATTTGTTTCGTAACATGCCTTATTCAGTGTTACTGGCTGATCGAAAGTTCCCATGCTTAAGAAAAGCCATATAATACTGAATAAAATTCTCTTCTTTTTGGGAGGAACTCCCTCGGTATCTTAAAGGCGACTTTTAATGGTTTCGCTTCCCACGTGGTTAAAATATATTATATTCTTACTGACAACAACACAAAAAACGGAAAGTTGTGGCAGTATATGACATTACAACTCGATACCATGCTCTACATATTCTTCAATATGCCGTGTCTTGTGTATGATTCATGTATTGTAAAGGTATACATGGTGTTATACATAGCACATTGTGCTTCCCGCATCCTAAATATCAATGGTTTTACTGAATTGGTTCTTGTTGTACTTTGTGCACTACAACGATGTGTTCTTATATCGTTGTACAAGCCTTGAACGTCACCTGAACTGAACACATTTACCTTTTTTTTCCAATTGCAAAACCTGTCTGACACCAACTGACTTTCGCGTGCCAGACATTCCTGTAATCGATATCTTGAAAAACTTGCACCAGAGAGTACGAAAGGACATTCAGTCTCTAGGCGCCATTGACGCAACTTTGCACAAGTCATCCACACAAAATCAGTAGAGCAGAACACGATCTTCATCACAAGGTGTTAAACTCTTGTTTGCTTCAAGGAGGAAATATTGTATCAGCCTTTATTCTAGCGTATACAGATATTTTTGCAAATGCCTGGGTTGCAGACATTTCCGTGGGTTGCTGTTTTCGCGAATGACACTTAGTTTAACAATGAACACGCAGTCAATAGAAATAAGTATCACTTAATCCCCGTCATTTCTCTCTGGATTAGTCATCCATGAAGGTTCAAGAAGCTAACGATCAGAGATAATCCCTTTGGCGCCCTTCGTGTATTGTTATTTTTGTTTTGACTCGGCATTGAGAGCTGAACCCTGCCCGTTCTTGTAAAAAGTTCGTGGATAAAGTTGTTAAAAGCCGACGTTTTACCGTCTGAATCATTAACCTATCATATAGTAATGGTGAATCAGTAGACTCCTAAAAAAAAAAGTTCAGTTCAAAATCTTTGCGCTGTTTATATACTCAGTGCACTTGTGTTGTGCATGTAGAAATAAATATACGGAATGACCGGCGTTCAAACAAATGATAATTGCTATTTCTTAAAAACGGCATAGTAACAAACAAGGCGTGTGGTATTCCTATCAATTACTTCTGGTCACTGGAACAAACTGGTGATCAATTATATTGTCCATTTTATCATAAAGCACAAATGTTTTTTGCACTGCTGAACATCATACTGATGACAAATCAACACGCATCGGGTACTGGCGGAATTCAAGCAGCATTCAACAAAAGATTCCGTTTTCGCACTTCTTCGCATCTTCGCAGCGCGTAATAATTCAATATGTATAGGTTGACTTTGATGGCATCTCCTTCCATCTCAGTTGAGTTATTTGCGCAGGAATTAATTAGATTGGAATGCATCTGGAACGATCTTAAATCAATTTACGCCCTGTAAGGAATCCCAATGAGTGGCAACCTGAGTATCAGATTACGGGCAGCGCTCGCAGAGGAAGGAATCATTATGCAAGAGCTTCAGTCTCGGATTTGACTTTCAATCTGTTTCCCGGCGGCGTTCCATTTGCAGCGTTCGCAGGGGGACTCACCGGTCACGACAGGGCGCGACAAGCGACGCAGAGAGGGTTGGGGTAGAGGGTGGAGGAGAAGAAGACAGAGAGGGGTGGACGAGAGAATGGGGGAAAGGCCATAAGGGGGAGTGAGAGAGTTGGGATACAGGATGAGGGAGAAGAAGATAGAGAGGGGTTTATGGGAGAGAACGTGGAAAGGGGGATAGTAAGGGTTGGAGTAGAGGGTGGAGGAGAAGAAGGCAGAGAGGGGTGGGCGAGAGAATGGGGAAAGGGGGGGGGAGAGAGAGAGAGAGAGTTGGGATACAGGATGAGGGAGAGGAAGATAGAGAGGGGTATATGGGAGAGAACGGGGAAAGGGGGATAGAGAGGGTTGGGGTAGAGGGTGGAGGAGAAGGAGACACAGAGGGGTGGGGAGAGAGTGGGGAAAGGGTGATAGAGAGAGGGTTGGGGTACAGGATGGTGAAGGAGGTGACAGAGTGGAGGGTTGGAGAATAGGGAAGGGGGACAGAGAGGGGGTTGGGGTAGAGGCTGATGGAAAAAGGGAACATGGAGTGGGTGGGGTGGGGGGGGGAGATGTGAAGAGAGGGGCAAATGAGGTGGGGTGGAATGGGGGGAAAGTGAGACAGATAAAAGGATAGGGAGAGGATGGGAGAGACGGAGACAGAGAGAGGGATGGAGTCGGTGGAAAGATGGGGAAAGCGGGACAGACAGAGGAGTGGCGGATTGGGTGGGATAGAGGGAGAGAAGCGAGCACACATACATAAGAATAAGACATCGATGAACAGAGAAATCTGAGAAAGATATAGTAAGGCATGGAGTCAAAGCATGACACATGAGATAAAACAAAGAGAGGGAGAGATATAGAGAGATATAGAAAAGTGGCAAGATAATCATACAGGAAGATTAACGAAGGATGACATGGTGGGGATTTAAAGGACTAGAGTACTGTATATCATTTATCATAGTACATGTTTATCAACAGCCCACATGAGCAATGAAGTCAAAATCCCCTATATTTATCATGTTTATTGAACATGATTAGGTCTATACATGATTGTGAAATAAGAACAGCACGGTACAGCAGGCTTTCATCGCAGAATCAATTTGATCATGTGTATTATCGAGACCTCGTTCTACTGAAACGTTACTGTTGGTGGAAATGTTACATTCTCCCATAGTACCCCCCCCCCCCCCGACCACACACACACACACAACATACACACAAAACCACAAACACCAACTATCTCATCTTTTTTTTTTTATCTCTCTCTCTGTCTCTGTCTCTCTCTCTCTCTCTCTCTCTCTCTCTCTCTCTCTCTCTCTCTTACCTTATCTATCTCTCTCTCCCTCTCGCGTGCACTCAATATCTTTTTGTCTCTCTCTCTTTCCATCACTTAATACCAAAACAATCAAAATAAGAGGTATTACAGACATGAATTTTGCATGCATTTCATCACGATTGAGCGCTCCAAGGAAAACGTCGATATCATATCCCAATCAAAATGTTAAGAATATCAAAAGCAACGGGGAAAATATTTTCGTATCGTGCGTATAATCTATTTCGCGTGAACAGAATATCTAAAAAGGGTATTTCCACTTCAATCCTTAAACGAATACGCCACGCGTGTTGGAATTTGCGTTCATTAAAATACAAAATAATCAGCAGAGCAACATTTTGAAGGGAAATCCGACTAGTCGTAAGAAGGCTGTAGCATTTTTAAGTACATGACAAGTGAACTAAACCAAACAACACCTATGCTATCAGTGGACTGTATGACTCCATGTATTGATCATTTTCTGTTTGTGATAAAGGAATACATTGTTTCACAGAAGTATGTTTGTAAAAACATGTATTTATTAATAATCTATCATACATGCCACATGTACGGGTAAAATGATACATATCCGTTTGAGAAAATGTACATTTAAAAATATACATACATTCACGCGACATATATCTGTATATTATGGGAGAGCAACGCGCATGTGATGTTACAACATTACAACTGAAAAAATAAAACTTGCTTATCTTTTAACGGATTTTCTTTAAAACCTTTACCTATTTGTTTCTTTCATATTACGATTTTATTAAAAACCAACTTAAAGTATTCCCGTTTCACGTTTGTATCGAAAAGAGACAGAATGATTAAATATGCTATACATCTTCAAAAAAAAAATTATTAGATATGACCCATGAGGCCCATAACAACAATCTTGAATAATTTCCACATGACTTCAGCTAGAGTGCTTTTCATACGGTTACCCGCCGTTAAACCAGCGCGTCAAGTTTCAAGAGTATATGAATATCTGATTATTTTAAGAGTCGCACGGGAATGGTGATTCATCCTATTTCTGCCTTGTGCTTAAAAACTCAGCAGTCCCCATTTTGTTTTCATTTCAATATCTAAAGCAAATTGTATTTTTTTTCTCTCTTATTTTAAAGACCGAAGTTAGAAACCTTTTCGAATATGATCTTCCAGTAGACATGAAGAGATAACTGTATGCCTCCGTGGGGCCATGTTTAACGTAACTTTGCTGTTTAGCATTATCATACCGTATGTCAGCCATTGTAAACCAGACAAACTGTAATTTTATTGGAATTATGTGCATCTACTGTGAAAAATGGACACATAGCACATGAATAGTTGATGTTTGTTTGATACCGTTTGTAGGCTAAACAGCCTTCTGGCGTGAACCACGAGGGGTTGGCATCTCTCACCCGTTCTCTAGTGTAGGCTTTCTGTCCACTCCACCGGGTTTCCACTTTGCTCTTAATCGAGAAGTGAAGTAAGGTGCATAGATTGTGCATCTTCTATACACGGGACACCCATTTCACGTTACATCCGAGATACAGTGCTCCAATAGACCATAGCCCAGCCTATAAAGAGTTGCGATTGACCTGAATCGGTCGCAAATCCCATCCACATCTCTAATGTACAGAGTTACAATAATTGATGTCAATCGTAAGTCAAGTTGCGATTTATCGCATTTTTTTTTCTTAGAAAGCGCCCAGGAAAGAGAAAATGGACTGCCATAATATACGCGTTTTTGTAAAACACATGTTTTCTTTTAGTGAGCATTCCTTTAAAATATAAAAAAAAAAAAACGCACTTATAATTAATAGACGTGAAACCTCACGGCGCTGTCGCAGTAATACGATACGCAGGGGGGTAGGCGATACATGAGGCTCAGGTGGTATAGCGGTAGTGACGTCACGGACGTGCGGGACCGTAACTATTATTTTAGCAGGTGTGTTCAAGAATTCATCTTCACACATGGCGTCCGACCAAATCGAGGCAAGCACCGCATGAAATCGTCGAACCAGCCAATGACGCATTTTTTTTTCTTTACAGATTTCATGTAATTGATTTAAGAGGCAACGGGAGCCGCGAGACTTCGAGGCTTAATCACGTTACCAACCATCACCTCGTATTGCCTTCATCTAACTGGCTATGGGTAGAGTATGTTCTCCACCCTCAAGAATTGGGTTAGTCGGGGGAAGCGAAACGCCGTGAAAGTGGGGAACGTTTCTCGAGGGCTGGTTGGGATAGACCGATATCAGGAGACCGATATCAGAAGACCGATTCACTTCTGACGAGACACCTCTTCAATTAGCCAATCATTTTGGAGCAAATTTGGAAAGCTCACTCTCCGTGAAACCTATACATGTATGTATATTTTTCTTGAAGAGTAAAACAATGATGTGGTTGCATTAAAGAACCTATAACTATTTATTTGCAATCGGTTTTCAAAAAATCGCAAAGGAATTTACCGAAACGTTAATGGACAAACGAACCTACAAAATACACCGTTTTCTTAATGTATTCACAACTTTACCCCTAACTGCGTAGGAACGTGTTCTTGCAGTCACCTATATCTGGTCATTCAGATTCAACGAATAGCATGCACTTGGAATCCATTAGTTGTTGCTACTCGGACAAACGTCGGACAAGCTTTGGGGTTCCTATTACTAACGTTTTTTTGATCGACGTGAATAAAATTTTCCATACATAACGAAAATGGTCTATTCAGACTGGTGCACTTCATGGTCACGTGGCTTACCATCCATTATTCGTCCAATCGACAAGATCATTGAAAACACGGTATGACTTTTCTTCATTGTTAACATGCAGGCATACTGTCATATATCGACATCAGATATATATTTTTTATCTGTTTCAAATCATATCGAACTCATAATAAATCTAAGATAAAGTTTGATGGATGAATTGTGCTGGCGGGAGAGGGATGGTACCCGCGTGATGCCACGTGTACTTTATTTCCACTATTTATCACAATCGCACTGTCGATGTTTCTTCCATAGGAGCATCCACACACAAGAATTAGTGAGATCCTGACTCAGGTCAAAAAAGTGATCCCGGCAGACCCGTTAGAAACTGTAAGACCTCATCATAAGATGCCCATACGACCACTGACTGCATTTTAAAGTGGTGAGGGCGCTGCTTTGGACAAAACTTCAAGTGTTAATATAGCTCCCAAGTTAGAACACGAATAAAGTTTCAATATACAGGATGAGATGAGTGATGCAATTTTCTCTGGGTGCATGTTTTATGAAATTTCATTTATTAACATGCTTGTAAATAATCGTTTTAATATTCCATTTGATTTGCACTTGTGTCATTGTGTGAATATACTTCCTAGTA
>OZ022583.1:824678-889678 GCA_963669155.1 Arbacia lixula | reverse complement strand
TGTTCAAGGAGACATTTCCTTGTTCTTGTCTACATTAAGTGGTTTAGGTTGTCTTCTACGCTTAAAAGGGTGATGGAAAAACATCTGTTCAAGGAGACATTTCCTTGTTCTTGTCTACATTAAGTGGTTTAGGTTGTCTTCTACGCTTAAAAGGGGTCAAATTTGGTTTACACAGAATTGGATTGGATTTAAGAAACGACTATACAAAGCATTTATAAGTATGGTTATCTAGCAATCTTCGGCCATCTCGAAGGAGGACTCGGAGGACTTTGTTCAAGGTGCTAAACATTTATAAAGCGCATAATATTAACAATCTCGATGCGCTTTACAATCATTTTAAAGATAACAAGTTACATAATGAACACATTTAACATCGTGTAACTGTAAACAACATAAATAAAAACTACACAAATAGATCAAAGAGTTCTTAAAACCATATTGGGTACTTAACGGGAGAGCATGAATGTTTTGAGAGCGCGTTTGAAGCTATCGACAGATGGGGCATCTATACGGAGTATAGATCCAGTATTATCTAATATTTCTATTAAAAAAAGATGGCTACGTTTGTAAACTAAAAAAAAGTTAAAACCCACGTCATACTGTGATTAGCGAGGGATATGATGACGACAAAGGAAATATCGCCCTTGCTCCAGTGAATAATAATGTAGGCAGGATGTCAACATTCCGATGTGTTGACATTCGACGGTTACACAACAAATTTCTGTTTGTAATACATAAAGGAATAGTAATGAACTTGAATTGCATTATTTTTTCTGAAAATATGTTTTAAAAAGAAGAAGGAAAAGTTCATGAAGCACAATGTACATGTAGCGTTTAAGTATATAAAAAATGTTTATGCACATATGACACTGGTATTCTCAAATTGGGGGATTGCCCAACTGAAACAAGCATTATGTACTGTTATACCAAACTTTCACTGTTTAAATTTAATGTACTAATATTCTACTGGTACCGATAATGGTAAGACTAGTGTCGACAGATTTAGAGCCACCAAACTGACAGCCACTCCTGACTCCTGGAAGAAATTGTAATCATCTAGATGCATTCATGGAGCAGTTTCATCCACGAATTCATATTGTGTTTAAATCATAAATTTAAATCATATCCTACATGTAGTATCAGTATACGGATATAGGCATACTATTCACTCCACGCAAACGGCAAAGAATGTCCCATCAATTTTGTCGAGTCGAATAAGCTAACATTTTTCGTAAGCTCTTTGTTCTATGCTCCCTCCCTCCCTCTCTCTCTCTCTCTCTCTCTCCCTCTTTCTCTCTGATCATATTGAAATCAACCATGTGACGCCAATCAATGAAATGTATTGCAATTATCGAGGAGTAAGGCGTGTATAAGGGGGATTATCAGTGCTAGATTCACAAAGGTTATAGGCCTATGCCCCTCCCCTCCTTCCGCGGTCGATTAATCATTTCTTGGGGGTTGTCGTCTTCTAGCTGACACGCAAAGCCAACTATAAACACATAGTTTGGACAATTCGGTTTCAAAAGGTACATGTAGCAATATGTTGCGTGCTACAAAATACGTGGAATGCTGTTATCTATAGTGATATACAGAAATGAACATATATAGATGGCTCTGCATGCTCACATGGGCAGTTCTCCATTCTCCACCATTGCAATGCAGGTTACTGTTATTCGCTGCAGACATATACATTGATATATTCCGTACTATTGGATGTACATGTAATACAAGTCCATTTACCACTCCCTCGCCTTCAATTCTATTATCCACTTTTATGACTACTTCCCCTGCAGGTTTCTGAAGGTTACAATATGAACCATTACACAACTTCAAGGTTGAAGCCTACCCTTAGTGGAATTCGATCTGGTACTGTGACGTAGGAGCGTCCACTTTCAAACGTTTGGTTGAGTGATATCCTTCTATAACAGTATCCCTGGTATAAGTGAGTAGAAATAAAAGAAAAAAACTGCCCTTCCGAAGGAATTTCACTTTAATCATGAACTTATATCTTGTGAGAGCACCAGTATGATATCCAGAAATAGAAGATGATTTGAATCAGAGATATACATGTTCATGTGCAGAAGATCAAATATACACACCAGGGGCAACAAGAAACAAAGTCACCATTACAGAGTTACAGTGTATCATCCAGTTTAAGATCTGAATACTGCAACCTGTAATAAACTTACTTCTAAGTATCCTCTATCGCATTCGAGTTCAGAAACTACAGAACTTCATAGTTCAACCCGAAACTCAATTGAAACAACACAATACAATTGCCCACATTCAGAACAGACGTTTTAAAAAAAAAAAAACTGTTCTAACTTTATGGGATGCCAAATCAAATAACATGAAACATTATCATGGGAGTCAGTATAATCGATTTTGTCCTCAGAATCAGTATGGTATAAATGACAAAATGATTACAGCGTATAATTGAAATCAACAACTGTTGTGATCAATGATTTTGTTTGCACCCCCTCCCCTCTCCCCCCACCCCCCCCCCCCCACACACACACACACACATAAAGTTAGTACACGATTAGTACACTGTTTCCATTAAACATCGTTTATGAATACGGGGCTATGTACTCAGAAATGGAACAAAGTATTCATCTTTACTATGTACAGTGATAGCCGGTATAACGTGAAATGAATATGAATACAGCGATGTAGACTTAAAGTCAAGGAGTACAGCTACCCGCCCCACCAAGGCACTAATCATTCTCCAAATCTGGCCCAAGTCGTCTTCGCATCACACGTGGCTGATCCTGTTACCAGGATTACTGGCTTGGAAGAAACACGAGGTGTAAATCGTGTTGAATCAATCCCTGATCGAATTCCATCACCGACCGTCTATCGATATCGTCTGTCGCTCGCGGTATCGATCGACTAATTTTCGTCTAAAGAAATCCATCCCGATTAGTGACTGGGAGAGACTCTTGCGGCCACCCGCCCCGGTCACTCGACCCACATCTCACACCACACGTAAAATCACCAAGTCATCAAGGATGTCGTTGGTTCGCTTTATAAATGTCTCTTTCTCCCTCTATCCCTCTCCCTCCATATGTATTATGTCCTTTTACTTGTTTTTCTCTCTCTCTCTTTCTCTCTCTCTCTCCTTCCTCCTCCCCTCTCTATTTCTCCACCCTCTCCACCCTTTACCCCTCTCTGTCTCACACATACTCTCATTCACACTGTGATTTCTGTAAATCAACTTGTGGCATTTCCTCCAAATTCAAATTAACGATTAGCCACCGAATGCTTTTATGATCTGTATGAACTGCAAGAACTTTTATATACAGAACCACTAAGGGGACATGTGAATGTACGAAATGGTTATTGCAGATTTTCAGGCCCTGAAGCTGATTTCGTATACTGACGGGTATGTTCCTGATCGGGGAGTTTTCAAAGCACATATTAAAGGGAAAGTTTACTATGATATGAAATTTGTTTTGGTTATAGCAGAAAAATGAAGCACAAAATTAATCATTTGATAATTCATCTTTGTTGACTTTTGATGGATTTTTGTTTAACCTTCACATTTGTTTCTGTCATGTTTCTGCTTTTATTCAAACTAACTTGACTTCTGGGAGGACTCTCCCTATTTAGATACAACGGAGGTTTGCCCTACCTGGTGGCGGATAGCCGGCACGTGGCTGGCTGAGCCAGGACCTCCATCTGCCAGGCGTTGCCCTGACTGCCTACCGACGAGGACCACACGAACCACAGGGTGCCCACGGTCAGCACGGACCACAAGCACATCAGCTTCGACCTGGGCCTGGGCCCCAAGTCTCTCGGCGACGCCATGGGCACGGGGTCGAAGCAGGCCCGTGACTGCTGCTGATGGTGGTAGCGGCGGGGGTCGTCGTGGTAGTCGACGTCGTCGTAGTGGTGAAAGTAGGTGCCTCAGACATTCGAAGACGTTCCGCGTTGAAGCGTCGTTCGTCCTACATGATGCGCATGTACATATAACGGGATTCAATACATTCATATCAATCACAGACGTATACTTTTAAACATTTACTAGTATAGCTCCTACAAACTCCGCATTAGGCAGACTCCAATAACTAGCCTTACTATTGAAATTTGATATAAAAAATGATTCCCTAGCAATGTAGAAATAAAGTCAATTCTCAAACTTGTTTTTTATGTTCATTTGAAATAGATCTTTGATATAAGAGAGCAAAATTTCTGCCCGGTGGTACCTTTTAAAATCATTACTTGACGTTGATTAGAAAAGTAATTCAAATCAGTCAGTTTGGGTTTGTTTTACACTCTTTAAACACCTGACAAAAGAGGGTTTCACCATTTTTCTTTTATTTTGATGTGACGAAAAAATCGAAGGAAAAAACTCCAAAAATTCGACTGCATTTTTCTCCGTATCTTCCTTGTCATAAACTCGCAGAGTGAAATATCATCAGCCAATTCCTTGCTGTTTTGCTATGACAAACAACTTATTGATGAGAGACCAGTCATAAACTATCATGCATTTGTTAAAGTTATCACATAAACAGTGAAGACAATTTGACCTTGACCTATGACCTGTGACCTTTGCCCTGTCTCACCAAAATATTATTTTGTTGTCCTGTGTTATATCATCATTGAACAAAGTTTGAAAAACTCGAGTTATCGCGTAAAGGATATTAGACGGACGGACGGACGAATAACCCGGAAACATAAAACAACAAGCATGATGTTTCCAGGCCCTAAATGCGTTTCTTGAAGAGGGTTATACCCCAAATAGTAGAGTGCTTCTAGTTTAGTTTAGTTTAATTTGGCAAAGCCTATGGAAGGAACCGTGGAAATTGAATAGGAGCTCTTGAAGCACGTAATGCACTATTGCTCTAAGTACATGTAACACCTGGCGTGGACATTTATCACTTGAAGAATAATGTCTTTAGTGTTGCTACAATGTTTGTCTGCGCATAATTCACATCATTATTTTCCATGAATGTCGATATGAAAAAAACTCCAATTAGCGAATGAGACAACCGTGTCAATCAATCATTAACGTGTCACTTATGACATATTTCACTTTCAATACAATCAAATCCCAAAGACAACATTTTGTCTGGCGGACAACGAGTTAATCATCAACGTGATTTACAAAAGTCTGTCGGTAGTCCCACAACTTAGATATTGTCGGCGCAACTAAACGCTGTACCTTCCTAAAGTGGAAAGTCCATCACAAAGTTAAGTGGATTAAAGAAAAGCTAAAACATGAAAGAAATTGATAGAAGGTTTGGCGAAAGTCTGTCATAGGAAAGTTACAACTTTTCAACAACAAACATATTGTCATATTGTCATTCCATTTTCTCGAAAGGGTTTTAAAAATACCGTTTTACATAACATTAGACGCATGTTTTTACACACAAACTTTCATGATGAATATCTAGATTCCTTCATCAAAAAACAGAAAAATGGTAATACATAGAATCATACGGCACACAACAGATGAGAGGACAGCTCGCAAGTGAGGTCACAAAAGTAACTTTAAAAAGTCACAACTTTCTCATCCTTTGACGGATTCTCGTCAAACCAAGGAGGTAAGCTAACACTTATACCTCCTTGGTCAAACCTTCACTATAATGCCACTTGTAAAAACCAACGTAAGTTTATGGTGGATTTTCCCTTTAACACTTTTTAAGCAATACGAGAAGGGAAAGTGAGGCCAGGACGTTGGTCTAGCGGACCTCACACCTGTGCGTCCCTTGCGCTGATAAACGGCCCCTATGACTAATCTGGGCAACTGTCCCATATACTTCAACTCCGCGCAGTGTCATGGGGCCTACCCACCCTTGCCTTACCCAATCACATTTTTATTTCAAGCACTTGAACTCAACACAGGTTAGCCAGTACATTTTACCCGCATAAACCTAGCAATGCTATAGGCTTGTTTATTAATTCATTATGACATGACGCTTAGCTCGATCGCAACAACGGGCATTATAGAGCGTATAATATCTACACGGGCAATATTGGGCGTATAACTACTACATGGGCAATATGTGTATAAGTATTACCCGTTTTCTTATTTAACTGCACAGATGAACTGCATTCCTTGATATTTCTACGTCGTGCGATTGAACAGAAAAGGACAAAGACACATTCGATATCCGACAAGCATAAGGCACCTTGGGAACATCTCGTACAACAAAGGATGTGATTAAGCAAGCTCGCTTCGTACATCCTTGCTCCAACGTAACGAATCAAAACCAACATAAGGGTGCGAAATTTAACGCATATTAGTTTAAGAACATCTCGCACAACGCAACGAATTTTTATTACCACAGTGTATCGTATGTCACTCTTAATGCCGATTTGATACCATTAAGTGCCGACACCTCGTGTCGGCACTTTTCACCCTAGTTGCTTAATCATGTTAATCGAGAAATGAAGTGGGGTCTGCAACATACACGATACCTCCATTTCACGTCCAAGTGACAGAACGCGACAAATCAGAACACATGAATCAAGCGAAATGGACCTAACATTCGTGTAGAGTACCAAAGTGGTGTCGTCATATGAGCATGTTGTCAATAAGGCTGGTTCTAAACAAAACCACTCCACTGAGATTTACCGGTCCGATATTGTCATCTAGCGGACTAGTGTCGGGAATTCACACTATTAGAGTCCCCGCTGTGATCACCACTGCTTGATCTATACCCGTATAGTATAGAACAAGTTGTCTTGACAATATGCTCATATGACGTCACACTTCGGTACTTTATTAAAGGGATAGTTCTCCCTGAAGATAAGTTGGTTTCAATAAAAGCAGAAACACGAAAGATACATATTAGTGAAGGTTTGACGAATATCTGTCAAAGGAAAAGAAAGTTATGATCTTTTTTAATTTCAATTTTGTGACGTCACGTGCGAGGTTTACCGCTCGGCTTGCCGTTACCGCTCGGCTTGCCGTTGCCGCTTGCCATCATCACTGAGCTATCGGACCTTTCAAAGGGCTTCTTCCCTCCTGTGGAGCGGCTGACATATGGCAGGTATATATACAGATAGCTCCATGGAGAGATTCGTTGGCTTTGCCTTGACGGGAAACCGCTGGCAACATAATGAGCGAAAGCGGCATACCGCTTCGGTGTAAATCATACCGTAGCATTAGCATGATTAGTCGTCTACTCTCTTTGATAACACTGGAAAGCTTTTCTCTCTGGTTTTACTGTTATGAGGTATATCATGCATTCAACACAAAATCATTGCAAGAATTGACGAAATAATCTTATTACCTCACTGCTTTCAGTCAGTCATGGCTTTGTCCACAGGAGGTAGAGACGCGAGGAAACGTTGATCGTCACTTGCTATCGCACTCCAACGTGAGGTATTCCCTGGTTACCGCACTGCCAGGGTGAGCTGGAGTGAGGGTGCATTCAGGGACGTGAGAGGAGATGTCCCTGGTGCATTCAAGGCCTACGAGCATCGAGTGAGCGGTGGCTGTAGAGCTATGGGGAAAACGTATAAAATGAGTGATACAGTATTAGACCGCTCGCCACTATTCAATGTTCACTGTCACGACTGTTGGGGGTAATTACAAGAAGCAGGAAGTGACACGTATTGGGCTAAATGGACAGGTCAGGATGTGATCCGGACTGGACAATCTTAATTCTGAGAATAATTTCCGTTTCTTATCATCTTTTAATTCTCCCTCTTCGTTTTTGTGTAAATTTGAAAATTGAATGATATATATAAAAAAAAAACTCACAAAGGCCATGCGTTATTTTGTTTCAATTTACCTTTTTTCATACGTAAATATGTTTAAAGTCAATAGTAGAAGACAGCTAAAATGACATCGTTTATGGATTGTCCTCTTGTGCTACACGCTATCATGGTGCAGACAAGCATTTTTAGTTGGACGCTTCTCTTTTTATTCCTCTTTCCCTCACCCATTTGCATGGAATAATAAGGACACGTAGCGTTCTATTTATTTGTTTCTAAAAAAAAAATATGGGACATGATTAATGTTTACAAAAATCACATAATTTCACGGAAGAGGGCAAAGACTGCAAACGATTCAAAAGAAAGTCCTAACCACGATCTTCTTTTCTCTTTGCATGTACGGCTTACGGCGCTGAGTGGTTGATGGTTTAAACACCGCTGAACACCGCTGTACACTCCTATACCCTGGGCTGCCCGCCTCGCCCTTTATTGGGACCTTTTCATGTTTTTGTTGGAATTCATTTTATGATATTTTGTCATTTTCGAAGATTCTGATCAAAAGACGGACTTTTTTTAATATTTTGAAGTGCCTCACATATGCCTAAAATCCGAGAAGTGCCATTTTACCAGTCGGTCGGAACTTCAGTGACGATTTAAGCCAGGACTGCCCGGTCGACTTTTGAGGGAAGTCTACCAACTTTTAACTACCTGGGGGTGCATTTCATGAAAGTTGTCAGCACTGAAAAGTTGTCTTTCTCCGACAGTTATCATAGTACACTGTACCAGTCAGAGGGTAGTGCTTCTCAGCCAATCAAAACCGAGGATTTCTCTGAAATTGTCAGCACTATTTAGTCAAAGCTGACAACTTTCATGAAATGCCCTATTGACCATGCTGACCACCGTTAAATCCTCGACCTTTTGCCCACTTCTATTGACACCAACAAACAAACAAACTGTATTGTGTGTTAATCCTATTAGCCACTGTTGGAGCAGCTAAGAGTCTCATATTCACCATCACATCTTGCCCACGACAAGAATGCCGAGGTGAAAGACCTTCTTGCTCCACCACACCTCGCCTTAGCATTAAAGAAATCAAAAGAAAAGTCGTGACCCCCCTATTTTTATTCAAGCCCATGCTACCCCCCCCCCCCCCCTTTCTGTTTATATATCTCTCTCTCCCACTAAAATCGCTTAAAGTCTTTCTTAGACATCCTACAACTTCAAACCCTTTTCATCTGTTCATGTATATTCTGTCATAAACATGATAAGCAATGACTCTGTTACCATGGCAACAAAAATAATGTTTGATCAAGTTTGAAATGTAGCGCTTTCGGGTCCAAAATTAGTGCAATGCGCTTATTATGATAAATTACCGTAATGGAAATCCTGTGTCACATTGTTGCATCATCCTTTTATTTCCTTTCTTCCTCTACCTCGTACTCTCTCTCCCCTCTCTCTTCATTTTCAGTCTCCCCTTATGTCCATCCTCCCTCTCTCTCTCTCATCTCACTCTCTTTTTCGTTCTATCTCTCTGTTAGTCTGAAATCAAGAACTTCCGTGCCCACGATCGACGGAAATGTGCCTATACAATAACAATATTATCACTAAAGACCAGCTAATCAAGTGCCGTATTTCTTCATTCCGCATTTAGCATGTCTATTCTATGTCTCCAACCTCTTCTTTCTTTCTCCAGTCTATTTCTCTCTCTCTCTCTCACTCTCTCTCACTCTCTTTCTCCCTCTCTCTGTCTCTCACTCTCTCTGTCTCTCTCTCTCTCTCTCTCTCTCTCTCTCTCTTCTCCCCTCCCATGAGAAAATATATTCGGGCTATGAACACATGAAATGCACTATATAAGATCTACGTTCATATTAAAAAATCATCTTTATATTACTATCATTATCATTATCATTGAGTTACCGTATACCGTGTACAATAGACATCATTTTCAAGATGTTGTAGTGTTTATGCAACAACCATGTACGCCATGATATCTAAAGGTTGATTCATTATCATAGCATTCATGAACAAATTAATTATGAAAATGTGATATGTCGAATATACACTGTAGCTAGCAGATAAACAGTCTCATATTCAACACATACATACACTCGGAATACAATAAGAAATATACAATGAACATATACATAAAAAATATGATATATGATATCATTTTATAGGTCTATTTGATATGAAACGGAAATACATAAAACAACATTAGACCCTGTGAAGGATGATTGACCTATCTCATTACAGCAGCCTGCTGAAAGAAAAAAAAGTCTTTGTAAAGAGAGGATGGGATGGGGGAGGGGTGGGGATAAGCAAGTTTGCTCGACAAGCTCTCCCTCCTCTAACAATAACACACACTTACATGTCAAGTGACCTTCTGTCTGACTATGCTGAAGGTTAAAATACCAGCATCTTATGATGTTGTTATAGGAAATGTTATTTTTATGGTTGAATGAATCATAATGATCATAGAGAACATGCTCATGTTTCTCCCTGACACTATAAGTAATGATAGCGGAAATTTAGGTCGATAGCCTCTACACTTGAATTGCTGTATCACTTTCTATACATCTGTGTATGTTGCCTACATGTATATCTCGTTGTTGTTTTAAGGTGTTTGTAACGTACGTTATTTTCTTTTTATCGCACGTAGGCCTATATCAAACATTATTGAGGTTGAGAAAATAATGAATGGAAGTGAGCCGCAACACATATGTACACTGTAATAATGTTAACACATTCATCTTCTGTCATAGTGAAAACCAATACACTTCCTTTAGCACCTTAATACGTGAGGAGGCATAGCACTGACAGAGTTTGTGGGTCTTTATAACGACCCTTGTTGCTCTTTGGTTCGATAATTTCACGGTACAGGTGGGAGGCCGCAACTCCCAACTCTGTTAGATCTGTGTATCCAGTATTGCGTGTAGGACCCCTAGGTTCGTTAAGTAGGCCTTCATTGTAGAATGGAACGCCTCGCATTGTCCTCCGAGATGAGGCCCCGTTTGTTATTGTTAGAGCCTGGGTCTTTATCATTATTGTTTTGTATTTCATTATTAACGCGAATCGGACTGGCATTCCGACGCTACCCATTTACCTTTATAGCTGAGAATATCTGCTGATATCCAACCACAGGCTTTTCTTTTCTTACACAAGCCTGATCAAAGATTTGCAAGTGGTGCAGGGCTCACGTCCCATACAGTTACTGAATGATGAGCCGTGCATGCTTTCTTTTCTTTGATTCTACCTTTAAATCACATCAAGCTGAAATCGACACATCAAAAAAGTCAAGGGGTGTCAATCTTTTTAGAGACAGGTTTTGTGGCATTTCATCAATTGCTTTTCTTGTAATAAAACTTGAAATATAATGACTTGGACCTCAAAATCTCAGACAATTGATTCAGAACACAACAATGAACATTGTGTCTTACACATGTTAATCCACTAGCAACTGCCATCACAGTGTCATTAATAATGCATAATGTTTCTGGCAGAAAAGAAGTTGCGGGCTGGCACGTGAGAAGCACAATGGCCATTGTTGTGTTCTAAATTAATTATCTGATACATACAACTATTCAGGTCCATATCTGCCCCAAAAGTGAAAATTTCATTAAATATTCCAAGGATTATTACAAGATAACTGATAACATGTCACAAAAAATGTGTCTCACAAAAATTGATATCCCTTTACTTTATGATGTGTCGATTGCAGCTTGATTTGAGTTTGAGCTGATTTTTAATCATTTTTCAAAATTTTAAAAAGTTTTTTTTTTAACACCTATTATATACCCTTTAAAATGGTGATTCAGAACACTTTGACGAATCGGCAAAAATTACACTGATTGTGAACGGACGGACTCACAACCCCGGTTGTAGTCAAGGATGATCATCCATGCGTGCGTTTTTAACCATTCTACCGACAGCTTTTGTAGATATCCTATGTATACCTTTAAAATGGTGAAGCAGTGCACTTTGACGAATCGAGAAAAACACTGATTGTGAACAGACGAACTCACCATCTCGTGGAATGCAACCAGTTGTCATCATAAGTCCGAATTGAAGTAGTATTCCTACAGTCAAGACACCATCCCAGTCGGCTCATATATATATCCTGGATGCGCTGAGTGTCTTGTTCCTTACTGGCAAGAAGGTGACAGGAAATAGCATGGAGCTCGCGAGAGGTGACTTTCAATTCGCTCTCTTCTGTCCAACAATAACCCGACCGTCCTCCTAAAGCTCTATCGATCTATAAATGACCATAAAGATGACCGCATACGCCACGCCCGTTGCAATTATGCCGGGTGCAGATTTCTTTCAAACACGCAACATGCGCGCGCATCCGATCGTGATCCCAAATGATGTCTCTATATCTGCTATTCTGACATTGCTACAATTATAGTTCTGATGTCATGTCTGAATGTAACTAAATAGACTCATTCATATACATGTGCGATGATCACATTGTTCAGACATGAATATCGTAACATATATCCCAAACTTAGCCATAGACTGACAATATTAGTGGCAATGTCCTTTTACAGGAGGCCCCTAGTATGCTTACTGTTGGGATGAGTGTATCAAGGGATCGATGGGGGCGATAGAGGGAGCTAAATATTCATTTCTGGTTGAATTTAGGTTGAAATTACAATTTCGTGTTAATAAAAAGTTGGATAACATCGGAAACACTTCTTATTAGATAATATGCACTCGAAGATATTTCTTCTATATGAATGGCCTAATTTATGTCTAGAAATGTTTGTTTCGGATGTCATGATGGCTAATTCACTTCAGGTACTCTCTTTAAGATATAAGCCGAGAAATGATATGTTTTGTTGCGGACGTTACATTTGTTTCGGATGTTACTACTGTTGACATAAAGGTCTTTTTTTTTATGAGAAATGTGTTAGTCAAAACTGCATTCATTTATAAGATGTTTATGGGAAGCTCTCCCGAAATTCTTTCCAAATAAAATACTGAATTGCTCCTGCAATTCTCGGATATTTTTATAATTATAATTCAGAATTAGCATTGTTTTGGACATTCCAAATTTGTTAACGGAAAATGAGATCACTTCTTAACTTCATGAAGCATTTGTTGAACACCAAAACTATAACAGTGCATTGTTGTTGTTTTTCAGGCAATGATAATAAGTAACCAGTAGATATATCATAACACTAATAGCATGTAATTAAATAGTATTCCTATTGAGTTAGATAAGAGGTAAGATTGTTAAGGGAAAATGTAATCCTGAAGTTCCATTCATTCTAATTCATTATCAGTGCAAAAGAACGACAAAGTTTGGGCTTTCTTTACTTTGCAACCTCAGTGTACAAAAACACCCTTTTTTAGTTGACAAATTTTCGTTATTGGCTGTTCAGTGATATTTTACACACGTCTACCAAAATCAAAGTATTTTTAATAAGGGAGGGCAATCTAGATCCATGCTGTAAAAAGATATGAAAACCAACTTGGTCTCTGATCCAAGATTTGCTTTGGTGCAGGCCGGAAGTACAGGGCTGACGTCCCAGGTGCTGGATGATCATCCATGCATGATCTCTTTTCTACGATTCTACCGCACATCTTTTCATCAACATTTTTCGTCTGACAAGTTGTCTTTCTCCGACAGTTACCATTGTAACAGTCAGAGGCTAGTGCCTCTCAGCCAATCAAAGCCGAGGATTTCACTGCTGTCAACTTTCATGAAATACCTACTGATGTCATATAACTGCATGGACTTATTCATACGCGGTGATAAGACATCGTTTATGAATATCATATCCCAAATTTAGCTATAGGCCTAGACCGATAATATTAGTGAAAATGCCCCGTTTATAAACTGCTGCCCATCATGCCCATAGTATACCCTTAGTATACAATCATCATTGTTTATTATTTGAACTATGCATTGAATAAAATCACAATAAAAATCAATAGGAAAGAAGTACCCGCATTATAGTCGTACATGTAAGTGTCTACATACCGGCCGCTACCATTCATTTACATACATCAAGCATTGTCCACAGTATACTCATAAAATGTCATTATATAGCCTACCAATAAAATGTTAGATGAAATCGTTACGATTTTATTTTCCTCTTGAAAGGTCTAAATTGCTGTTCTATCAAGCACAATTGTGTTATGATTGTCTATTGAACTTAAAAGAAATATCAAAGGAAAACCATTCGTAGGCCAAGATTTGGACTTGCTTGCCAAATGAACATTAATGGTTCTCTTTTCCATTCCACATCCCAATCTAACTCACTGTATCTTGATAAAAACATATATTCAACATATACGGATATGACTGTAACCCAACTGCATACTTGTGTAACAAGAACTATGTGAACTGACCAAATAATATTCATCATAAGAGTGGCATATTAGCCCGACAATCACCCATAAATATATGTTGTTTTCTTCAATACGCTTGCTTTGACAGGGTGCATGAGAAATGAAACATTGAACATTGAAAATTACACCATGTTATCACTTTTCAACAAGCGTCCCATACTCCTGTAATACCATATCATGTGTATCATATCAAACAAAAACATTCTAGCTATACGGCATGTTAATACGTGTTAGTTTCGTCGTCGGTATATTTTGCCCCGTTTTGTTATTTGTAAAGGAGTGAGATGCCAGCCACCCCCTTTGCGGGAAAGGGGGTGCGTCATAAACTCCTTAATCCACTTATTACCCCCCCCCCCCTCTTTTTTTTTTATATCCCTATCTTAGGAGGAGGGGGAGGGGGTAAAAAAAACCCAAAGCCCCCTTCCCTCCTTCCCGTGTTCCGTCACTTGCCGTTGATAGAGGGATAACACATCCTGAAACTGAAAAGGAAAATTGTGCATGGCAGGAATTTTAGCGTGATCAAAATTTCCCGAGTATGGACTGTGGTTGAGCAAAGTATGGCCTATCGAGTTATCCGCCCGTTTGAATATTCCAATATGAAATTTAAGCCACCATAAATATATTTAAAAGATACTAAAAACTGACAGTGTCATGAAATATAGGGGCAAAACTGCAGTGTGTCGTCTGATCCAAATTCACTCCCCGTACCGTAGGCCTATCAGCTTAAATCCGTACGACCAAAGTACGGACGAGTAACCAATAACGTTCGCTGAGTTGAGCCGTCAGAAGCTCTGAAGATTTGTTCATGTGAAAAGGGCCGGGGCAACTGACCCCCATAGGTCGAAGAGGTGGACCCTGAAATTACAAAGTCTTAAAGAAATGTTTTATGCACATACTTTCAAAAAGTTACGTTCTATTATTGGTCACTAGATGTCCATTAATTAGGATGACAATGTATCACGTCTTTATTTTTGTTTTGGAAATCCAAAGACTCTAGTCTAGCCTATAGACTCTAGTTTTCGTTTAAGGTCTCTAGAGGTAGATCTATAATTTCACGCAACAACGAGTAGATCTAGTCTAGAGTCTTGACCTAAATTATAGATCCCGAGAAGTTTAGACTCTGGATCTAGATTGCAACTTGGTCTCTGACAGTCTCTCCGAGTCTGATGTTACTGCGATCAGCCCGCTCACTGCGCGGGAGCAGTCCCGGGGCTAAGTCTGATCTAGACTCTAGATTAAGTTACCGGTAGACTCTAGGCTCTAGTCTAGACCAAAGTGAGATCTAAATCTAGAGTCTAATGGCGTAATGCAGACTTAAGTTTCACTGCAGTTAACATTCTAATTTGAAGTAGGCCTATCTAGATCTATTCTAGTCTGCCAGTAGACGTCTAGACTTCTCAATAGATCTTGATTCTACGAATTTAAAGGTGATAGAATATTGGGCAGATAATTCAAGTGGTGAAATGTTTCTTTTTTGTAAGTATAAGTTTATGCTAACAGTTCTACTTCTAAGTCTAACGTTAGTAAACAAAAAACGGATTTTGTCTCACCTTAATGTGAACACCCTCAGCCTCCGCGTCAACTCTATAAACCCGTCACGAGAGCACGAACCTACGTCGTATAAGTTAAACCAAAGAAGCCAGCCGGTCGTCAGCTCGAATAACCATATTCATAAAACGGCGGCCGCAACCCCTTTCACTAGCTAGCTGCCAGTCAAATGTTATGTTTGTTACAGTAGACTTATGTTAATGTAGGCCGAGGCCGAGCTAGATCGTGCAGATTTAAAAGACTGTGTTCAAAGAACTGACAGAGGGAGACAAACAACAAACAAAGATACGAGAGATGAGGACTGTAGTATGAAGCCTCGCCCTTGAAAATAAAACGAATTATACAAGAGAAATGATTTGTAAATACTCATGGTGTTTGATGTTTATTTTAATCATAGATTCTGGTGAAACTCCCATGCGCCACACACATACACCCATGCACGCAGAAGACTTACACAAACTATAAGGTGTTTAAAAAAAATACTTCGACACTATTGAAAAATTCTTTAAAAAGGTTACAACTTGATCAAATTGAGATGTTCATATCAACACATCAAAATGATATCAATTTCAAGGGGCGCAATTTCACGCTTGCATGCGGGGTTGTACTTTTAGTGGGCACTGCCATCAAGAAAGGGGGCACTTCACTCAAACGATGACATTCAGACCCCCTACGACTTGCACGAAGGACAGTTTCTCGGCCACTAATAAGATCGATTCGAAGCGACATTTCGCAAGATAACTTTTTTTTATTAAATAATTAAATTTTGTGCAAATTATGATTTACGCAAATTGGATGCACATATTACTCAAGTTATTTATATTTCAAGTAAAAAAAATTGCATGAAGGTGATTTTCTTTTGTAGATGTCGAGTAGCATAATCAACAATATCAGGTTTAAAAAATATAAATTATGTATCTTATATATTTCATTCTTTTCCTCTATTATTTTTTTTTGCTGTTTCAGATATTATACATGTATTATATTATATTATATTATATTATATTATATTATATTAAATCAAGGTTTGTGTGTGTTGTGCGCGAAATAAGTCCTTATTTAGTCGATTAGAATTGTGTGAATCAGTCATATAGTGAGGCGGTTAAGCAACAAATATGAGGTGAATTGTGCACTTTTGTCTACAAACACCAAATTTGGCACACGTGTTCAAATCATATTTGGAACAATATAAGGTATAGAGGCATTTTTGGGGGCGCCTGGGGGCAGCCCCAAAAGTACCCTACGGGCCCTAACATTATGTTATTTTTTTTAAAAAAACGCACGGCCCGACTTGAAACAAATCCCTTGATATGAATCATCCTTGGGTAAAAGGGACCTTACCTTGTTAAAATGTGTATCATAAGTGACTATCCAAAAATCATGAAAATAGATAAATGAACAGCATTTATTTGCATCACTTAATGTAGCAAACATTATGTTTCTAAGTTAAGTAATTACCGCATCAATTTTATCTTCCCGTTGACACTGATTTTTTTTTTACGGATTTTTATTCTATCTAGCCTTTTACAATCAACTATCATGCACCATTGAGTGATGTGACATTTTGTGTTTTGTTTATTCAAATTTTGGTGGCCATTTTGAAAACTGATTGACTACATTAGATTTGTTTATATTTTCTAGGGAAATAGTATTTCCATCATTGTTCTTTCATATTCTGAGCACTACCGATTGTTCTTTCACTATTAACTATCTTATATATGGTTATAAAAAGAGTCTTAAAACATTTATTAGTATTATTATGTCATGATACTGAAGAATGGCGACCTTGATAAAAAAAATTTAGATGCCTTAAAACGATATGTCATATCATTCCACATAGTATTTTAAACATATGTTCAAAATTTGGTGCTTGTCGAAAAAAGTTAACAGGACGTAAGAAAAAAAGTGAAGACATGCACTGAGGGAGGGAACGAAGTCCCCCCATGTTAACAAGAGAGTAATTGACATGTAAGGCGCTATGCTAATTTCGAGGGTGGTGGTGGTGGTGGTGGGGGGGGGGGGGTCCTCCTTGTCCCCTCATCAGATGAGTACGCGACTTCATGTGTATGTTAGATTATCCTTGGTTACTGCACAGTTTGGATAAATTTGAGAAAACACTCCTTTTTTGTTAACATTTTGGACCGCAAGGCCCATTTCTGAGGTGTTGGGCGAGGGAGAAGGGGGGAAGGTGGCTAGCTCATGACAGGTGGGATTCCCTTTTGTAAAAATGTTTTCCCATTGCCTCAGAATAATCTGTCGAGCTTTGATGAAATCTAACATTCATTTTTAGATATGTATCCCATTTGTACAACCTAATTAGGTGCTCTTTTCCGAGGTGACTTCTTTCAACTTGGTTAAAAGACAGTCATGTACCTTTGAGAAAAAGTAACAAAACAAGTGGATTTTACCCCTGGGGCATTTGGGAGCTCCCCCCCCCCCCCCCCCCCCTCCCTTGACACTTGCTTGGCATCATTTTAATAACTTACGTACCTATTATTATTTATTTATTATGTATTCCTCTGGGGGAAAAAAAATCAGAAATAAGAGGAATTGGAGGCATTTTTTTTTTTTTTGGGGGGGGGGGGGGGGCTACCCCCTCCCAGTTTCTTGCCATTTGTGCCCCCCCCCCCCATTCTAACAACTTAAGGTCCCTAATACCTGAGGATGGTTCCAGTTATTTATTCTTGAAAAAAAGTATTAGAAAAATAAAAAAAATTCCCCCTGGGGCGTTTTGGGGGATACCCCCCCCCTCTTCCCCAGCCCCTTGTGTACCCCAAATTTAACAGCTAATGTTCCCCATTACCCCATTACCACCGGATGATTCCTATCTAGTTTGGTTAAAATCCAGTTATTCATTCTTGAGAAAATTTCCCAAAATAAGAAAAAATGCCCCCAGGAGGCTTTTGGGGGGTATCCCCCGGCCCTCTTGCCATTTACGACCACACCTTTGAAGAAGGTAAGGTACCTATTGCCTAAGGATGATTCCTATTAAGGTTTTTTCAAGTCCCGCCGTGTGTTTCCGAAAAGAAGTCAATAACGTGCCCTGTGGCAATTTGGGGGGCTGTCCCCAGGTGCCCCTGAAAACATTTTGATACCTCTATATCTAATATTGTCCGAAATATGATTTTGAACATGTGTGCCAAATTTTGTACTTGTACACAAAAGTGCACAATTATTCACCTTATCCACTCCACTAGTGTGGGTCGGTAAGGTGTGGATGTCTGTCTGTATGGGGGTGTGTGCGTGTGTGTTTTTGTTTATGTGTGTGGTGTACGTGCAGTTAACACAAATACTGCTCTAAGAGAATAAAGACAGTTAAGACTGTCAAGTGTTCAGTTCTAACACATAAAAGTGGCGCAATACCAGAACAAACAATTCATAAATTGTTTCCCCTGCTTTCGTATTATTCCCAGGAGATAATAAAATTTGACTTTAACTGACTCGCTTTCTTTACTCTCGAGCATTGTCAATTATTTTCATTTTGCCTTATTAGCCCTGATCATAAGCGTGATCGTATTTTGACATTAATTCCTTGATTTTGGCAGTAAACTTACTTACAAATTCCTCACCTGCACACAAACTGTTATTGAATTTCCAATATGATTTGCCAAAGTGGAATGTTTCTGCTAAGTGCTTCATTTGTAACATAATACCAGAATGATCTGGTGTGATTGATGACAAAATTTCACACTTATGAATGAATTTTTGTAAACTAGAAGAACAGAACCAATAATCTAATCGGGTTTGTATAATAGGAGATTTTTGTCTAAATGTAAACTGTTTCTTATTTGGTTTGATTTTCCTCCACACCGACTTACACACACCGACTTTCGCACACACCCACACACACACGCACGCACAAACACACTCACGCACACACGTACGCACACACGTACACACACACACACACACACACTCTGCAAACTTTAACGCGACCTTTTATTTTGGTTTGTGTGTATTCATACACTTGAGTTGTGTGTAGGTTTTCATGTATTGTGTTTGTTACGAATTATTATATTACCAAAAATGTAAGCCCCTCATGGCCTTCAAGGCTTCAACATTATATTGAATGTGTTTCGAGGGGGGGGGGGGGGGGGGCGACAATTTGTGGTGTCAGCCCCTTGCACAAATTGTCGCCGGCGTCAATTTGTGCAGGGACGACAATTTGTGGTATCAGGGTTCTGCACAAATTGTCGCCGGCGTCAATGTCAATTTGTGCAGGGACGACAATTTGTGGTGCAACAGGGGGCATGAAATAAAAATAAGAAAGGAAATTCTAACGAAATTGGAAGGTGATCTGTCAGTATACGACAGACCACCTAATAATCCGCATCCATAATGCATGAAGGGAAAAGTTGGCCCATGATGCACCGCGCAGCCACATTATGATTTGGATGGCAATCATGTCCGCTTCTATAGCGCAGAGAGGGGTATGGGCTTTGAATATCATGTTTAACTAATTGCGCAGCAACTCTCTCAATATAGTCATACTAGTCGCAGAGGAGTCGCGTGTGTCTCGAAGCTCCCTCTCAGTGATTATAGAATAACTTCAACACAAAGTTGTATTATATTGGAATTTCAGTATCATGTGAGCACGAGAAATCATATTTACGTTACAGGCCCTGCGTTACGATTTCAGAAAAGATAATCATACTGAGACAAGAAAAAAAAAATATATTTTTCACGATGTAAGTACTTTAGTTTATCTGATATAAAGTGAGACATAGAAACATGAATCACATTAAAAACTGAAAAAATACAGTTTGATCAGTTATATCAAACATTCTCCTCAAACAACGTAATCGCACATCACTACCGACCATAATTATTCACAGGATATTTCAATTTGATATCATCAATACTAAAAAGTGGTCGTAAAAACAGCAAGTTATACAAAAGTTACAATGAAAGATATAAATAATTTCAGTTTTAGTCGAGTAATGCACGTCGAATCCATATCAAACTTTGAATAAAAGCTCCTACATTCTCTTACACATACATAACAGTTCTTGTGACCAGCGAATTGCAATATTTGGCCTAAAAATACATACCTAATCCACATCTAACGTTGATTGTTTGCCTTTTCCGTGGGCCTTTTGACATATCTCACTGGAAAGTTTCACTTATGTGACTCACGTTCTTTGAATTTGTTTAACCTACAATTCATCCCCAAGTACTTCATAAATCACATCGAATCATCAAAACATTTGTAATGTGTCATATGAGCGTAAGTACATAATGTATATATTACGTCTATGCAAGACTTCTGCACACGTTTCTGATGGTTTAGTGGAAGAGTGTAACTTTTCACCTATAAATGAGCATATTATCAGCAGGTTTATTTGTTTATTCACTTACTTACGTATTTATTAGTATTTTTCTTTTTACCCACGGTAGCCCCTTCACGTTAAAACACTGTTCTTCCATTTGTCTCTTCATTTTTCTATCTATCGAGGTTTGTACAATCATAAATTGCACATCATTAACATAAACATATTATGGATCATATTTTAACATAATGACAATAGCTTGTGCATTTTTTCTTCTTCTTTTTTTTTTTTAACAATTTGGTGTTTTTTTAATCGAGTTTCAGACATATACATAAATTACATTTAAAACTTTGCTGCAATATAATCCAAGTACCTCGAGTCTACTTATCGGTGACTGAAATATGTTAAAAGCAGTATGTCAAATATTGTCAAAAATAATTTACAGTTAAAAAATGTGCCCCATCAATTTCCATATCAATGACACAAGTGTAGAAATAAGTGAAGAAAATCTATTTCATTTTCATCTATATCATGACAAGCATTGTTATGTTAGAATCAAAGTTGTTGTTTTTTTAAACCTTAAAAGCCAAGTCGTTGGGATGTTGATGGAAGAGGAGCTAGCGCACGTGTGTTGAGTCATGCTGTCAACAATTAGTTTATCGGCACAACAAGTATTTGCATTCAAATAAAAGCTGAGCAGCATTTAGCTTCTCAAGAAATTGTGGTTTCTAAGACAGAGAGATGCATCTCATGACATTCCAGTATGATCTGCCATCGCAAAGAGTCAAGTCTTACTCTTTTTCTATTCCCATCACAATATCATTGATGCAGTTTTGAGATAGGCAAGATATTGTGTTACAAAACCTGTTACAGGTCCTACTAACAGCCACCAAGAGGCAGCCAAGAGTTTGCGATCGTTATAGCTATCTTTAGGTATCGCCGCTCGTTGGTCGCCAAGAAGCCCTAAAGATGTTTTATGGTTTTATGTGAAATTATTCTTAAATACTGATTGACTTCAATAAGTAGCCATTTAAACAGTCTTGCAGAGGTCTACCGTGTGTCCTCCGTGTCCCCTGGCGTCTTCAGATGCTCTTGGACGCTTCTTTTAATAGTTTGGCTACTTTTGGTTGCTCTTGGTAATAGCGCCTTTTAGTCAGACCGGCTGTTACTGCTAGAGTGATACTAATACTACTAAAGATAGGGCGGAGATGGAGTTTGCATATTCAATTAGTGAGTATAACTACAGACACGACCAAAGTACAGGTTTAGAGAATGACAGTATTAAATCATTAAAGTCATGGAAAGTTTCACAGCATGTAAATACTGTATATACACGATTTAAAAAATAGATTTCTCTGGTTGCTATACAATATACATATCATAACTCATATTCAAATTGAACAGATGGTGTAAAGCTACAACAGTAAACACTATTTAAAAAGAGAGTTAAGGCGGATTCACACTGCATCCGACATCCGACATTCCGACGTACGACACGACATACGACACGACATTTCAGTTCACACTGACAACGACTTTCCAAAATGTCGTGCAAAAAGTCGGATGACACGACATTTGCTGTCGGTCAATCAATTATCAAGTTCTTTATGCAATAACCAAGCACAAACACAAGAAAAATATTGATCTGAGAAGATCGAGAAGCAGGAGGGGGGAGGATGAAGAAGGAAGGAGGTAGGAAAGAACTTACGGCGAAGGCGGAAGAAAAGAGAGGATGAAAATGGAACGGTAGAAGACGGGAGTAAGAAAGTTAAAAGGAAGAGATGAAAAAGGTGGAAGGGAATATAAAACGAGGGGGAGAGGGAAGGAAACGGGAGAAAGGGTGAATTCCCTGTGTTTTTTGTGAGGGAGGTAGAATCGAGCTGTAAAAAGTGTTTGAATCAATTTGACACCCTTTGATTACATTCACCACATCAAGAGGAGTTGAGGTACAATATATACTCCAGCAAATTCATCGAGTTAAGTGGGTGTGACGGTCAAACCAACGCCTGCTAGTGCTATGTGCTTTTCAGGTGTGACTTAGTGCTGCATTTCTTAACATCGCGATCCAATGAACTTTACATCAATCAAATCCCCTGCAAAGACTGCAAACAATGCTTCTACATACTTTGATGAGAGCAACAAGCAAAGTTTGATATAGGAGGGAAATTAACCCGTATACAATGAGATTTATAGACCAGCGCTTCCAGCGTAATGAAAATTAATTTTGCTTTACTGGCCAGCCATTGGACCATGTTCGTTCACATTATTAATAATCAAACGGTGAATATCAATCATAACTGGCTGATTACAAACATGTGCAAAATATTGCCAATCTACATGGAATAAAGATTTTAGCATTCCATCTGTACTCAAAATGTGTTGCCAGTATGCACAATGTGTGCTGTGGTACAAAGATTTCCTGCTGAGAAGGACACACAACATTAAGTAAAATCCTTCAAAAACTTTCATGCAAGTAATTTCCACAAATATGATTTATAAAAAATAGTTTAACTTTTGAACTATTCATTGCACACATCAACAGCATTCAAATGTCATGAAAACATACTCAGAACAGAGGTAAAACAAACTGAGGTCAGTACGTTGCTAGCTATTTCTGTAATAGTAATACAATTACAACTCATGCAGAGCATAAAATATGGCATATTGAATGGTACGTATACCGGTAGACAATCTTACTGAGGCAAATTTGCCTGTTAATATTTTGGAATGTAAATGCAAGCACTAGCTCAATTGAAATTTGTGTTGCTTGGATGACCACTGGTAGTTGGTGCTATCAATGGGCTCCACCAGGGACTTCTCAGCATACAGGACCTGGTCAGCAGCGTCCACCACAATCACTGTGCATGTCCTGTTGGGACAGGACAAGAGGGGGGGGGGAGACATTTAGAATGTCGGTCAGATACTGTATATGCCATATATTTCCCGGGGAGGGGGGGGGGGTTATTTTCTCAAATTTTGCGAGTCGGATGCTATTTGCAAATTTAACCACACGCATAACTATGAATACAACGTGCACGAGCACATATACTAATAGTAACAGTATTTGACGATCATGAATTACCCACTCGCGAAATTGACAAGAAGTCCTGATTCACGAAAAATTAGACTCGCGAAATATATGGCATATACAGTATATGTTCATATACATAGATATATCGAGAGAGACAGACAGAGGCAGAGAGAGAGAGAGAGGTGCGGGGAGAAAAAAGATGATGGAAGAGAGATGGGGAGAAATTTAGGATGGCAGTCAGAGATATACATATAAATAGAGAGAAAGAGAGTCAAATGGAAGTCAAATTTATCAAAAGAGAGAGAGGCAGGAAACAAAAAGAGAGAAGAGACAGAGAGACAGACATATAGAGACAAAGGGAGAGAGAGAGAGATAGGGGAGAACAAGATAATGAAAGAGGGAGATGAATGAAAAGTTAGGATGGCAGTCAGGTTAATATATGAAGAGAGAAAGCGAGGAAATGGAAAAAAAGAATGGGAGTATGATAGGAGGAAATTAAGTATGAGACAATAGACGAGATCGAAATACGATGGTAGAAAGAGAGAGAGAGAGAGAGAGAGAGAGACTAGATGAGAATGGAAGGGAAAAACATTGAAAAGAAAGAACAGAATCTTAGGGGGACAAAAAGAAATTGGTGAAAGCGTTGAGAATGGTAGAAATGTTGAGGAAGGAATGGAGAAAAAGTAGGTAAAGATGATGAATAAGAATAAGTGATAGAGAAATGATGGAAATGAGGGAGGCAGAGAATTCTGAAAACAGTGAATGGAAGTCAGAGAGGGAGAGAGCACTAGGATGACCTGGCATGGTGATACAAGAGAGAATTACGTTGCGATCATGTGACCATCACCAGAATCATGATTTGAATCATGCTTCTAATCATGATTCAAAATGCAAACATGAATCACGATAACGACAGAATCAGCATTCAGACGACCTTCTTTCCATTCACGTTTCTATTCAGATTCGGGCCGATCCAGTGCGCATCACCTATACTTCTGCGTAGTGCGCAGAAGTATAGGTCAGCTTTTACATGTGCATTTTCTGACTTCTATGTGGGCTGTTTGACTAGCACCAGAAATAATCCAACACAATGATGTCATAGAATCAAGATTCAAAACACGGTTGCATTCAAGCGACCTTTTTCGAACGTGATTCTGCAGAAACGTGTTTCCAAACGCCCCTTTTTCCGCCTTTCATGTTTGCGTTTTGAATCATGTTTATATTCAATTTCGGCAAAAAAATGTCGCAAGAACGCAACCTTAGAATTGCAAGTGATGGCAGGAGAGGGAAAAGAAGATAGAGAGAAGTGAAAAGAAAAGTGATTCCCTGTTTACGATTTCAAAGAGGGAAGGACAAAAAAAAATTTCCCACCATCAACCATGTTAAAATCACAAGTTTCATCAGAAATCAGTGAGATGTCTATTAAATGGATACAAATTAATGACAATAATCTATCAATAATCAGGGAGATGTGATGGGATGAAATCTGATGAAGTCGTATACTAATATTGGTCTATTTTCAGGGCGTCTCCTGTAAAATCAGGGAGACCTGGCAGCCCTACATACCTTGTTCCATAGACCGGTGTTTGAATGTTGATCCACTGTGGTAGCTGAGCACGCATTTTCTCAAGGGTCATTCCAGGCTGGTAGACAAACTCCTCCCCACTCAGTCTGTGGGTTGAATCAGAGGAAGGAATTCATAGTTGACCCATTCAGAACCAAGTACCAGAAATATGTAGTATGGGGCCCTTACTTTCCATATCAACTATTTAAAATACTAGATGTATCACATGAAAAGAGCATAATTTCTGCACGAGATGAATCCATGTTTGGCATTTAATGACATGAATTACCTGCGTAATGATTTTTTAAAGCAAAATAGGGGTTACATGTTAGCTAAATTTTCAAATTGGCTTTAAGTTTAAAAGGTTAAAATTTTACTTTCTTTGCACAATTATAGCTCTAAATTGTGTGATTTTGATGTTTTATGTTGCGTTCAATTAAATCAAATTGATTTCTTGAGTTATTACATTAACGAAATTTGGACAAAGAGATGGCTGGACGGAAGGACAATCTGGAATCGTAATGCCATTTGGCCATTATTTCCCACTGTAATTGGCACCACTGGTTGGGATTAGATGGCAAACTCACAATGTTGTTCTATGTAGTGTGTCATACAGTCTCTTTACTAGCTCCTCTGCTGAAACCCCTTGAGAAGACTCCAGGATTTCTTCCAGCGAGCACTTCACATGATTTGCTTTGGGCCATGGCTTGCTCAAGACTGAGTTGGATACTCCATATGCTCCTGATTCCAGAAAAATAAATAATCAATGTGAAAAGTATTGTGTAGTAGGACAAAACAAATTGTTATTACATCTTTATGAGATTGGTCTGAGATTTACGTTTGGTCTGTATCTAATGTTAAACATAATAAATTTTTGGCATGTACATTAACCTTTGACCTCTGTCCTTTTTTATCCCAATTTCATACGGTACGTCAATTTCATAGACAAGAAAATAAGTACCAAGTTTTGCAAGACATTGTGTAAATAGATTTGGGATGGATGGACAGATGGACAATCCTTAAACATAATGCCTCATGCCACTCATGAGCAGAAGCATAAAAAACACCCATAGACATCAATGTATCAAAGTGACTTCTCCTAACACAGCAATAGTCACAACCTTGGTGGAAGTTTGACCACATACTAAATGTAGACTAACTTTATGGGGCGCAAAATAAATCATGTGATGCTGTCACAAAACCACTTATTTTCATCATAGAATCACAACACTGAATGATCTGAATTATTCACTGTAATTATCATGTGGACAAACTCAATTTCCATAGCAATTCCAAGAACAAAATCTGGATCAAAAAGAGATTTCCATGTTGATTATTTGTATCCCATAAGGTTAGTCCAGATTTAGCACACTGTTTGCATTAAATCTCACAATATGGGTCATAGCGTATAAATAAATGCACATGGTGTTTGTGTCATGACATAAGGCTTAAAAATGAGCCCCCCCCCCCCCCCCCCCCCGGTAAATACCTGGTTGCAACCGCTGAGGAGGGCTCCCCGACTCATTGCTGTAGTACATGGCATCTCCCTTCCTGTGAAAGGAGCAGAAACAATCGATCCTGGTTACAATCAAACATGGTTAACTTTGACTAATTTCTCTAGTACATGGTATCTTCCCTCTTGTGAAAGAAACAGAAACAATTGACTGTGGTCTTGTATGAAAAGAAAAATCACAAGTGATGTGCAATAAGAAAGCTTCATCTAACAGTTATTCATCTTAAATTACTCCTCTGCTTCCAAATATGCTGCTCTGACTTATCTGCTACTTAATCTAAGGAACTGTCTATGATAGTTAAGTACATGAATCTATTCAAAATTTAACTTGCTTTATGAGAGAGCTGGTTGCCGCAATTTGTAGAGAGTTCATCTCTCAATGGCAATAAAATGGGGTAGGGTCTTTGCAAAAGAGCCTGCCTTGTGTGTTTTTGCGCTTCCCTCCTTTATGGGAGAACATTTCATCCCTTGGAGAGTAGGTTAAATGTGTATAGAAGAGCCGCACTCTATGCATGTTAACTCTTAGCCCGCTTCGTTCGACTCGCGGCACATACAGCGGGCTGCCAAGTTCGACTCAAGTCACATTTCGCGCACAATGCATACGGAACGCATTTAATTGTATTGTGCGCACACACATACAATAGCGACAAACTGCTACCTCCCTATATAACAATAAGAGGATCAAAGTACAAATAGGCAGGAAGTCTCCCAGGACAGGAAGTCTATTGAGAAGTACCCAGGGCCAATTTCAATAGAGGAGTTAAGTTCATTGTAAGCTTATTCTTTTTGAATGCCCCATTTAAATCTAAATCTAAATTGCTTGGCTCATTATTTCCATAAAGACATGGGTTTGGTATGTAATGAAAGCTAAAGAACACATCTTTTCTATGAACTAACTTAAGAGAATAACCTTCATTAGGAAATATTGAATATAAGAGGTATAAGTTAGCCTCCAAAACGATAATTTGGAGACAGAATGTAAAGTTATAATTCTCAGAATCTATGATATTATACATGAAAAAAATGATACCATTGGCAAGAGTATTAATTTCTCTTAGACTTTGCTACACATTTTTTTTCATCACGACAAACCAATAACAAGTTATTGCAAGTTGAGTAAGACAGTGCATGCAAAGCCCCTCTGAATGTGGCACCCTGAAATTAATGTGGCGCAGGGGAGATAGTGTGCATGGCGGGCAAAGAGTTAAAGACCCCACTTCACTTCTTGATCAACAGCAGGGTGAAAAGGACTGAAAACTTTGTGGAGTGGACAGAAAGCCTATACTAGAAAACGGGTGAGAGATGCCAACCCCTCGTGGTTCACCCCAGAAGGCTGTTTAGCCTACAAACGGTATCAACCTGTAGGCATTGAGAGTACCATAAGAAATTATCATTATAACTTGGTTTCAGCGTTACGAGATATGTGGGGAGGCAATGCCTTACCTTAAGTCAATAGTGAAGAGGTGGAATCCGTTGTACTGCTCTCCTTCCTTAGCGATGCCCTCCAGGTATGCTTCACTGGTGGCATCTCCAGTCAGGAAATCTGATACCAATGCTCCTGGGAGACAAGGTAAGAAATTAATATAATCAATCCTTTTTGTTGTTGTTTCTCTCTATCGTAATGAGATGAATTGATCAATCTGGCAGTATATACGCAAAAAACGAGCACCAATATAGGACATGAGCCTGTAATTTACTGTCAGGAAGTCTGACACCAATGCTCCTGGGAAACAAAATGTTTGTTTTTGGTCTTCCTCTCCATATTACTAGGTTTAATTTCTTTTTGGTTTATCTGCTGCATGGGATCTCAAATTAATACCACTGCTTTGCTTGGTTTTTATTCAAAGAATTGAATGTTTGTGGAGAGGCAATAGATTATATCATATACACTACAGCTCAAAGGAATTGGCATAGGGAAAGGGAAAGGGAAGAAAGGAAGGGAGCCGCAGTTTTAAACCAGGGTATATTTTGTCCAGTTCAGCATGAAACATATGCTTTTTTAGGCTACAGCATTGTGTTTCATGCTGAACTGGACAAAATATACCACGGTTTAAAACTGTGGGTCCTTCCCTTTCTTCCCTTTCCCTTTCCCTATGCCAATTCCTTTGAGCGGTAGTATATGTTTTGCTGTTATTATCCATAATTTTAGATTGATTAATCAATCTATTTCAATATAAGTGCTAGTAAAGAAAAAGAGGACCAACGCAGGGCTTGAAAATATGATCTGCTGCTTGCCGGGTAATTCTATGGTACATAGATATTAATTGGAAGGGGGTAAAATATCACATGCAAGTAAGTTCATTTTCACAAGGGGTTATATTTTCCAGATGTCAAATTTGATTTAACATGAAAGTTTTGGAAACTTATCAATAAATCTCTGAGTAGTTGTGCTATTGCTACTGTAGAAGCTATTTTTTTAAACAAAAATCTACAAATTACACTTTGAAACATATACAAAAGTAACATATCAGGCACACATGGTTGGTAAATAGATTTGCAGTGTAATTTCATTGGAACTACATAGACATGCCAATATCAGTGCAGACATTCAGCATTGTACCAAATTTGGTGATATTTGGTACAATATCATCACAAATGTATACAGCAAAATTTCACACTGTAACAAGGACTGTGACTTGGACCTTGAAAAAATAGTTTTCAAACAAATTTTCTTGCATTTCGCGTGGTGTGTATTTGGCGTGAAAATAACAATGTGCAAATATATTTGCGTCTAAACGAAGTTCATATCATCGCGCTTGCTTTGATGCATCATGTGTCACGGACGTAGGCCTACGTTTATGGTTTAGTCATGCTAATGGCGCTGCAAGGCCAGCACTGGCATGGCAGTGGTGAGCTGAGTGAATTGATCGTCCGAAGGGCTGGACAACCCGCAAAATTAAAAACATGCAAAATTAATTTTACTCCGCCGAGTGTGAAAAACTAATCGCGCGAAAATGTCCACTTTTACAGTATACCTTTTTCAACATACATGTATACCTTTAACCTATCTGGATAAATAGATTTTAACACATTATTTTGGCCTCTTAATTAGATTAATTGGAGTAAAGGTAGAGAAGAAATAAGACAAAGGGGAAGTCAGTAAGATGAACATGAAAGGAAATAATGAGGAAGACCAAGAAAAGAAATATGAGAGACAAATATAAATGCATTATGAGATCCTGACCTCTGCCCTTGGCATCTTCCCTGATACCACTGGGATTAAAGATGTTCAGAAGAAATGCTATTCTTCCTCTCTTGCTGAATCCAAGCCAAGTCCCACCTTCTTTCCCTTCAGTCATATCCACACCTGAAAGGCAACAGCAATAGGTCATATTCAGGAAACCCAACATAATTTTTTCCTTTAGTCTCAGGTAATTGATACACAACACATCGACAGGTTAATGTCTCTCAAACGTTCCTAATAAACAGATTTCACCACTACACTACACATCAAGTCAGTCAATGGATAAATAAAAAAGGAAGTGTTTTCTACCTTTGCTGTAATGTCGGCAAAGCTTGATCTAGAATAAACACCCTAACTGTCATATTTTTAGTCCAAACTCTTGTTGCAATCGCTAAAATTAGACGAATTAGCTCAAGTTTAAGGCAAATTATATAGTAGTTGCACTAGTCGACTAGTGTTTCCGGACTAACATATTTTTGAACGCATGGGAATACCCTATGTCGTACTTACTACTCACGACATCGGGATGACTGTTCCAGAATTCAGCTGTTCGTGTTGGTCGGTTAAAGTATTCATCACGATTGAACGCTATAACAAATTTAAAACCTCCTTCAGGCGGGTTTGGGTTAAAGTAGAATGCTGTCACGCACATTGTGAGATTTTATTGCTCACACCAGTACCAGAGCTACAACTTCGCTGACGACACAAGTCAATACCTATGGACTATGCATGGTGCCTTTAAAGTACCCCCCCCCCCCCCCAAAAAAAAAAAAAAAAAAAAAAAAAAAGCGGTCAGATTTGAGAGGTCATATTGCTTAATTTATCATACATAGATGTGGTGTTTTAAGACAGCTTGATTACACTTATCTTTCTTTACAATGATATATCTTTTGTAATGTTTCCACAATCATGGAATGCGCAGACCTTTTAAATATGCAGCAAGGTCAATAGGTGTCAACTTCCGAATGTACTTGTGTCGCATCAGCTCTTAAAAATTCCGTCTCCTCCTCGATCGCTCTTCCTCTTCGTCCCTTCCCCATCCAGCTTGTTCTCCTTCTCCTTCTCCTCCACCATTTCGCCTCCTCTTCCCCCTCCTTCTCCTCTTTCTCCTCCTCCTCCTCCTCCTCCTCCTCCTCCTCCTCCTCCTCCTCCTCCTCCTCCTCCGCCTCCTCCTCCTCCTCCTCCTCCTCCTCCTCCTCCTCCTCCTCCTCTTCCTCCTCCTCCTCGGTTACTTGTCCGCATTCCTCGATCTCCCTCTCCCCCTCCAACTTGTGATCAGTCTCCTTTAATATCCTCCTTCTTTTCCTCCCCATCTTCCTTAATACTCTTCCTCCTCATGCACCTCCTTGTCCCCCTCCTCCCCCCCCCCCCCACCCCCCATCTTCCTTCTCCTCCATCTCCTCTTCGTCTTCATCTTCCTCCTCCTGCAGTCACACCAAAGTAATTATCCAAACGTCCTACCTAGTCCTAACAAAATCGTAAATCGGGCTATGTTCGGGTAAGATAAGGTTTACAGTACGACGCTGGTTTGCTTGTCCGAGCACTTCCATAACGTTCATAGAAAAGTTGACAGCTACGTCCATTGGAACGTTCGCATACGGTTTGCGCCCGTTCGGCAACATTTTCAAGAACGTAGTGAGAACTTGTGACTGGGGTAATTATCCACGATCAATGACGATTATCAGTACCGCGGTCGCGCGATTAACAAAAGGTTGTAGGGAATAATCATGCGTGAGAGGACTTTGATCCTGAACATCATGATACTATTGTTATGTTGTATTTGTTGAAACACGTGTTCTTGAGGGTCAACCGTGCATGGTACACATGCGCTTGCCGTGAGTACCCGATATGTTTGAGTTCATTCTTTTCCCTTACAACATGTAATACATCAGTCTTACAAACATAGAGAGGTAAGAAGTTCAGCTGGCAGATTTGAGAGAGCACGTGTAGGCTGTCTGAAAGAGCCGGCAGAAGCTGGAAACCGTCGTCTTTGCTCGGCATGGTCCCGTCAATCTCAGTGATTATTATAGCCAAAAGATGAGGATTCTCGGGTCATATTTTCTGCTCTTCAGTGTCTTGGTGGTGTGGATGCCAAGATACTCTGTCAGTTCGCAGCATGCAGGTGAGAGGAACTATAAATTATCATCCACAGGAACATGGACCTGCACACAGCAAGGTCAAACATCACGGGGATGAGGCATTCACATTATGATATATACCTTTTGAAAAGGTATGACGTTGGTATATACCTAAATATATATACCAGGTATATACCTGATGTGTTCTTATTTATTTTTTTTGTTGTTATATTCTTTGTATTGAAGATGTATGATACATTATATCATTGAGAACAGGAAAATATAATGTGTTATATCAAGATCCATATTTTGATAGATCGGTCAAACTGGTTTCAATTGGTTTGAACTTGAAATTCAATTGGATTTTGGTCCTGGGATGCCGTGGAAATCTGCTCTCATTCCTTCGCGATGACGGGGATTGACGGCACAGCTAGTGCCAACAAAGCTAATGGTGTACACATTTTGTTGGCATTACTATATCACTTATTATCGAACAATATGAAATACTTGTGAGACAATGCATTGCCGAACTGATTACTCATCATTTTGGTCGGCTCAACTGGAATGTCGATCTTTGCCACTTCGGAATTAGATTCCATTTATTTTACTTCTATTGTCGTCAGAAGTGAAATTCAGTCATTGTACCAACATTATTTTCCTATAATACCAAAAAAATGACCTCAGAGCCGACTAATTAGAACTTGGAGGCGCGGGGGGGGGGGAGGGGTGTCATGACCCTACCCCAATGTTTACGATAATGGTGGTAGTCAGGTTAATAAAACAGTAGGGCGTTTCATGAACATTTTTCGTCTGACAAGCTGTCTTTCTCCGACAGTTACCATAGTAACAGTCAGAGGCTAGAGCGTCTCAGCCAATCAAAACCGAGGATTTCACTGAAGTTGTCAGCACTGACCGTTTAGTCAGTGCTGACAACGTTCATGAAATGATGAAAGTTGGAGCACAGGCATGGCGTAGACATTAAATACCATGACTTTTGTTGGGGAAAAAAATGAATTTTGATGGTAAATATTATGACTCCTGCTTCGTCCTCAGAATGCCCCGAGGAGTACTACAAATC
Organism: Arbacia lixula; assembly: GCA_963669155.1. Taxonomy (NCBI): domain Eukaryota; kingdom Metazoa; phylum Echinodermata; class Echinoidea; order Arbacioida; family Arbaciidae; genus Arbacia; species Arbacia lixula. Next base: position 856,384 of record OZ022583.1, on the reverse strand, counting down.
TGGTCCCGTCTCTCAGGAGGCATTAGTCCGCTCGTACTTCTCCGTGGAGTACCAGTTAGACGGGCGAGAGTCTCAGTGCAGACTACGCTATGACGCCCCGCTCAACGCGACCCTCTACCAGGGCATGAGGGCAGCGCACCAGCAACACGGCGACAATTTCACGTGAGATTGGTGCACACTTTATATCGACCATTGATCTTTAAATGCAACTGGTGGATTATTTCACCTTTAATACTCATGAATTCCATAGATCGAGCAGCATTGCGGCTGGCACACAAAGGGTTAATTCCATGCACTTTCATGTCTTGATTATCCCTAGCTTGTCGTGCCGGCGGGGCCTATAATCATAGGTTTGTGGTATTGGAAATATAATTTCGTTGCTAGTACTAGACAGAGCCTTTCCTTTTCCATGTTTGTGAAAGGGAACGCTTTTTTGTCGACGGCGTTCTAATTTTTGTGAATGAACTTATCATTGTGTTTGAAAACCGGAATATAAGTATAAATCTTTTACTGTATGGCCCCTTTATGTACCAACATTGTCTTTTATGTGAAGATATGAATACGACACGTACAGCTTCGGGCATCACGTGACTGTCATCAATGACGTCAGAGGACACGAGTCGACGCACTGGGCTCTACACCATGGCGACACGTGGGAAGCAGCCGATTTTGGTATGATATCATTCGGGATCCGAGAGATGTTCAAGCTCGTACCATAAATAAGGCCACCCTATACGTTACAATTTTGCCACGATTCTGCAGTCGTGACGACCTAGGACTGGAAAAATGACGTCACCTACTTGTACAAAATGCTTTCAGTCAGTCGCAGTGTCCTATACGACCGATCGGATCGTGTTGTCTGTGGTAGCCTTTAAAGGCACTCCGACGATCAGTTAAAGGGCTACTAAATTAGAAAAATAAGTTCCCACTAATCTATGTAAAATTATCGATCAAAAACGAATTTCACATTCGTTTGCCGCAATAAAGTCTCATTTTGACGACAATTTGAAAAAAAACGCACGCCTCCAGTGACGTATGAGAAGTCAAAATGCCATAAATGCCAACGGTGTGAATAAAATATTTTATTCACGCCATTCAAACAATAGGTTACCATTGAGAACCCCAAAGCTTGTCCGAGTTTTGTCTGAGTAGCAACAACTAATAGATTCAAAATGCATTCTATCCATTAAATCTGAATAAGAAGATACAGGTGAATGCAATAACGCGTTACTACGCAGTTAGGGGGAAAGTTGTGAATACATTACGAAAATGGTCTATTGTTGACTTCCGTACAATCTATGGAATTTTGACTTCTCATACTTCACTGGAGGCGTGCGGTTTTTTTTTCAAATTTTCGTCAAAATGAGACTTTATTGCGGCAAACGAATGTGAAATTTGTTTTTAGTGGATAATTTTACATATATAAGTGGGAACTTATTTTTCTAATGTAGTAAACCTTTAAAACAAAGTACACGTCGATTGCTATACCATCACCCCTTCTCTGTCTCTCTTTGTTTATGTCCCTCTTCGTCCCCACCCCACCCTCTCTCTCTCTCTCTCTCTCTCTCTCTCTCTCTCTCTCTCTCGCTCTCGCTCTCTCTCTCGCTCTCTCTCTCTCTCTCTCTCTCTCTCTCTCTCTCTCTCTCTCTCTCTCGTTTTCCATCTACCCCCCGCCCCCAAACCCCCTCTCTCTCTCTCTATTTGAGTGGAGATGGGTTGCGACTAAAAATAATACAACCAAGCGTAGGCACTGCGGGTACACTCAATACATACCACTCAATATTATTTCACGTTTACAAAATATCATATCGATTAGAGTGTTTGAACAAAATCAAACAATGCCTTGTATACATGCGTTCATAGATCACGTGCAGATATACATCTTGTTAAATAAACTTTGTCGTGTCAAAGAAGGGTAAGCCCGTTTTCTTTCTGCCACCCCACCCCTCCACCCTCTCCCCATCCTTCCTGCAAATGCTCTGACTCATATCTATTGTGTTTTATATAAATATATATATATATATTAAAGTTAGGGCAGCCCTTTAACATGTAAAAAAAATGTGTAGAAACCAAAATGCGTCTTGTGCCAGACAAAATGCTGTTCTATATAAATTGTGCGCATTACTGATGAATAAATAGATAGATGGCACATACAAGAGTCGAACCAGATTTGACTAGGTATATCATCCAACGCCCTCTCCAATCCATACCTTATCTTCCTGCTACTCTGCCTGGGCGGACCCGTGGGAGCAGGGGTCGACAGTCTCTTTGTTGAAGAGGACGCGCTGTACCTGTGGCGCTATACCAACTACAGTGGCGGGGAGTTCGAGCCAACCAATTTTACAGGTAAAGGAATATAGGCTGGTATTCAATTAAAGGGATAGTTCACCCTGAAATTATTTTGGTTTCAACTAAAAGAGACACATTAAAGAAACGTATTAGTGAAGGTTTGACGAAAAACGGGTTAAAGGAAAATAAATTACCTTTTTGGTGTTCATTTTCATAGCGATATGTGTGTAAAAACATTTGTCTAATGATATATCAAACGCACAGGTAAAATGATAAATATCCTTTTGAGAAAATGGCTATTTCCCAAAAAAGATTTACAGAACATATGGCAGAGCACCTCGCATTGACATTACAAAATCAAAACTTTAAAATCAAAACTTTCTGTTACTTTGATCGATTTTCGTCAAACCTTTACTAAACCTGTTTTTTTTTCATGTGTCTCCTTTTATTGAAACCAAAATAATTTCAAAATGAACTATTCCTTTAAATACTTGAATGAAATCAGTTTTGTATTATTGATACTACTGATAATGATAATGACAATGATAATGATAATGATGATAGTGACAATAATTTAATACAAATTACTTATCATGATAATAATCGCAAAAAAATATTTTGTACAGTACTTCATTTGGACTACTTTAATTTAAAATCAAGAAAAAAGACAATACAAGTTATTAAGACTACATTTTAGAAAAAAATGATTAAAGATAAATCGTAAGTGGTATGATATAGACACACACCCATTTTTGTGCTCACATAACGCAGGCGATTGCCATCCGGCCATCGTCGACATCCTACCCGCCTATAGCCTGACAGACGTCGCCGTCTATCTGTCCGTTTCTACTGAGAATACCGCCCCCTACGCTGCCCCGGGAACGTTCACCCAGCCCGTGTGTAAGAGGGTTGTCTTGACCGCACCCGGGACACGCCTTGACCATCTACTGACCGAAGCAAACGACCAGCTGCTTCTAGTGTTCTCGTAAGCCACAATTTTGTATTATTTCTAAAAAGATGCATTTTCCTACAATCTTATCTTCTAATACCTCTCTTATGGCAGTCTTCAGGTTATCTTCATCTGTCTCTTGCTCTCTCCTTTGGAAGTGTATATTGGCACCACTATGAAATAATAAGCTTTCATCGGTGACACCGTACTATTGCACAATTGCTATTGTTGTGTTCTGAATTAATAATCTGATACACACAAATTGTTAGATCCAAATTTGTTCAAACGAGAAAATCTCATCAAATATTCCTAAAAAAAATTACATCCTTTGACTATATTATGATGTGTCAATTTGAGTTTGAACTTAGTATGTTGTTAGTGTAAATTTGTGTTAACACCTATTATTTGGTATACAATATTTCTGAATAATTAATTAAGTTTTTAGCCACGGATCTTCATTCCATGTTCCCTTCTGAGCAGGGCTGACCTAGCGGTAGATGGCCAGGGTGTCGAGTCGGTGAATGGCCTGGCAAACCAGGAAGGATATGAATGGCAAACATACAACGCAACATCTGGACTAGTTCTTCACAATGGTAATGTTACTTATCATTATGGCAACTATTAGTGATGCCCACGAGTGTGTCGGTTGAAATTTATTGTGCCCATAATGTATCTATGAGACTGTTTACCCATGAGGAGACGAGTTTCTATAGTTACCACATGGACACTAATCTTAATGACACACTTAATCCAGTCAAACTAGCACTTCCACCTCACACAATTGCAACGTTTAGTTTTTCACTGCAGTGAAACTAATTGTTGCTATTAGTGTGAGGTTACCCCCTTAAATCGCTAGATTGACTGGACTAACTGTTTTGTAGAACGGTGGACACATATTTTGTTTGTAAAAATCCATTATTTTTAATCATGCGTCTTGTACTTACCGACGCATTGCATATTTACGGGATGCATGGCTAGCCACATGCATTTTTAACACACTTTGTGCTACTTTATTTTAATGCAATACGTGATGCTTACTAAATGTGCATCATCTCATGCCCTAAATGAGCAACAAATAAGATTTTAAAAAATGGTAAACATTGTGTTATAATACTAATGGAGGTGTATGATCATTTATTCATAATTATTGAATGATGACGCTCCTTCCGATCAACATCCGGTTATCAACGACGACTGATATACTGTATACACCTACACAAGTTTAAATTTCCAAGCAAGTTGAGGATCACCTATTTATGATGAGAAAATCATTTCATAACCACACAATCACACAATAAAACATAATCAAGATGTACAATTTTCTTTCTCGTTTTCTTGACAGATCTGCGCATGACCACAGTCCAAGACGGGAACCATTACGAGCTGAGATTTTCATCCGAGAGTGCCGGCTCCATCAGCGCCCCGACGTGGTGCTTGTCTTTGCTGCTGTTCGTGTCTCTATTTTATGATAGTCTGCTCTGATGTACCATATCAGTCTCGCAACCATAGGCACATTTTACCCCTAACTCGAAAAATATATGATACACGTGCTTATCGCTACTAATTTTTTTATTTATCTTCCATTAAATTCAATTTGAAACATTTGTTTCCTTCACAATCATGTTTTACATGGTCATGTTACACATAGTCATGTTTTACAATCCAAAACAAACGTATGATTATACACTACCGTGTAATTTACAACAATAATATTTGAAAATGCATTGCTCTAAAATCATTTTAATTGAAAATATATGGGAAAAAGACACGAAGAAGATGCCTCATACTCTCATATCCAAGGAAAGATACACACATACTTGAGCTATGATATCAAATTCAAGATTGAGTGTTGCAATCTATGGGTGTATGTCTTTGATGTTATTGATTATGACTTTATTCATTTGGATGATTGATTGATTAATAATTGAGTGGCATTATACATTACAAAGACTGAATATGTGTTATGTAACAAAAGGGGCATTTTAAAGACAATTTGTACGTACATTTTCATGGTCAAGACATTAGTCTTGTCTCTTGTGTAAAGTGGTTCCAATTTTGAGAAAATGTTCGGACTTTCAAATGATAAGTTCATTTCATACCTTTTTTTACTTCTGAAGTTCTATATTCATACATGTAAATTTAAGAATAATCTTCCAAGTTTTGTTTTATTTAAGACATTTGTTAAAAAACAACAGGACTTGGAATATTTGTTAGCCAAGAAAAATAATAAGTTACCCACCCACTTTAAGAAGTGGCGATTTACCTTATAATCTGATTTTCGTATGTAAGCCGGTTACATGATCACAAACATTATATATTTTGTACACCAGGCTCAGTGCCCTTTTTTGTAATAATACTGCACTGTATTGACATATTTAAGTTGTAAGGTTGTAGACATCAGATATCATATTTTGGCATGCAACTTGTGCCCCAGTCTCGTTATATTTGTTCGCTTAAGAACCTTTATAATTATGTTGTCTTAGATAACTAGTTTGTGTCTTCTAATCTTATCAATATTTGTTGGGAAATCACCTTATAATCATAGCTTGTCTATATTGTTTTATTTACACTATTTATCAACTCATCTACTTCTGTTTAGATAACACTGATATTAAGTCATCACTTTGCCACATTCCTTTTGGGGGAGGGGGGAGGGGAAGATTAGTGGGTAAGGGTTATTCTATCATTTTTTGTTGTTTTGTCTTTTTTGTTTATCCAATTTGTGTTCATGTGATTTGCAATCACTTAATAATCATTTGTAAATCTTGTAATTGATGTTAATTTGTTATAATAAAAACAGAATTATAAAAAACTAAAAAAAAAAAAAAAAAGTTTGTTGGTGTTGGTATTGATGACGCTATGTCCTTGCATAAAGACGTCAGTGTTACGTAAGGAAGTTTGATAGTGTGACATATATTTGAATTATGTCATATCATGCAATTATCATTGCTCATATAATGATCAAATCATTTTTTTTAGTAAAAGAGGGGCTATTCGTTCATTTTTCAATGCACCATTAAATGATGATACCTTGCATATTTATTCTCAATGAAATCTTCGAGATATGTATGATATACATAATCTTAATATTGCAATTATCATTATGTATGTGTTCCTAAGGTTTATTGGCCTCTTTCATTACTTCAAAATACTGTAACATACATAACCATAGTAACCGTAATGCAAATAATTATATTTTGTCCAAGGCGAAGTTAAAATCTAGAAAAACTTATTCATTTTAAAGGTCCGATGGTATGGAATAAAATCCCAGCTGATCTTAATAGAATACCGTATCTTTAAATTTTCAAACGTTCGTCTCAATCTGTACTTGTCAGTTCGTATGCGTCTTCCAATTTAACTCTTAAGATGCACTTATAACTTCTGTGTTGTGACTTGCATTGTTTTTCTCTCCGTACCTCCCTTCTTTTTATATATCATTTTCCATTAATCTCACCCTCACAGTTTGCACTTGTATTTTCAAAATTATATATATTTTATCAGTTATTTATCAATATTTCCATGTTCAAACGCTTAAAAATCTTATTGTTCTTTTTATTGACCCCTCATTCTAAGAATCTCGTAGATTTGTCGCGCCCTTGTATGTTGATATTTCATATGTGTTCGTGTTAATGTGTCTTGTAGTGAAATTTTCTCTTCCTATGCATGTATCTACTTTTATGATGATTGAAATAAAGTGAACTGAAGTGAATCTACGATCGGGTAGAGCAATCACACTTTCAACAGTTTAATTCTTTCACACTTTCTGTTTGAATTAGTGGATGGTTGAGCCGGTTTTTGTTTACAAAATATTCCAGTTCTTTTGTATATACAGACATGGTCAAATTTCCCTTCGAAACCGCGTACACAGATATCATAGCAATGAGGAACAGGGATTTACGTTACCACGATCACAACAATATGAAAATATGGACAACGAAAAACATGAATACTAAAATATGGGAACACGGACGAAATCGCCAACTCACGAATGATGCAACAAGAACAGGAACACACATACACATACACCACTAGGAGTTCAATTTTTTTTTTTTAATGGTATAGAGGGTCTTTCCCATCGCAGTCCGGAGACTGAATTAAGAGGGATGTTACAATGTGAGCCCTGGTCGCTGGATACAAGAACATATCATGCACACGTATGTGCACCATCTCCACTCCCTGAGGAGTATTCCTTGCCCGCTGCACTATATCGGCGCTGGGTCAAGATCATTCACATAATCGTCCACCTCCTACCAGGCACCCATTTATACTCCTGGGTGGCGAGCAGCAATGTGGATAAAATATCTTGCTGAAGGACACAAGTGCCATGGGTGGGATTGAACCTGGGACTTTGAGATCTTCAGTCACATTACACAACCACCATACCACGACACCTCCACAACACCACGACACCTCCACAAATTTGGCTGTCATGAATGTTAGAATGATAAATGTACAAAGTGTTCCACTTCACAAACAACTGGTAGAAGTATCAAGGTATTCTGCAGAAATATTTATTTAAATATATTATAACAGATACATAATAACGTTCCTTGTTAACGGATACGAGTAGCCTTTAAATATAAATCAATCGTATTAGGTAAATCTTGAAATGATATGGACGGATTTTTTCTTAAAAAGGAAGAACATTCAGATGTAAAATATTATTTGTGCGAACTGATGTCTTGTAATTCTTAAGAAAAGGGAAAATGTGTCTTCCTTATGTTTTAATAGTTCATTGCCTTGTGTAAAGGTCTACGTGTATCATCATTCTTGAGCAAAACAAAATCAATAAAAACGGACAGGTGACGAAAGCAATATCTAAATCCTAGTAATTATACATTTATATTGTAGGTGTATATGATAATCATTGTGATCACATTAAATGAAATCTTCCTTGCAAGTGATTCAAAAGAAATACAACCCCAGATAGAAATACATAACACAATATGCATTAGACTGCAAAAGTATACATCAAAATACATTAGACTGTTAGAGGAAACAAACAGTATGTACAATATGGACATTTTAAAAAACAAAATTTCATTAGTTTATATGAAAGCACATCGTTTGATAATGCGCATGCGCATCTCTACCAAAGGTTCCCCCTAACCTATTACCCTCTTTCAGTATAGCATTACAAAATCAGCCTTGTCATACTTCTGATTTTCAGCTTGTGTTCTTTGATTTTGTATTTTCTTCCTCTATTTTACGATTAAATCCTCAATCATATGGATTATACATCCGTTTAACAGCAGCTTTAGTGTTATAATAATTCGGGGTTCCCACTGCACTAGTGATCATGCGCATTCATTTTTGAAATTTACGTTTCCGTGAGTTCGCCATCAAATATGATTTCATTCAGCGTAAATGAATCATCACTTAACCAATAATCGACAAAATAATGTTGGTATTGTTGATTAAATGGTTTATCTAGCGTAATCCGATATAAGAAACAAAAAGCTTATGTCATGATGGCTTGATTACAATCACCATCACGATAACAATTGTTGTCTAATATGTGAACAAAATAGCGAGTTCAAAATAACTAGTGTCAAAATAGTTTCATTCTTTAAGAGCTCGATCATCATTTCATTTCATTTTTTCATTTCATTTATTTATTTCCACATTCAAATTCAGTAAAAACAATAATAATGTAAAAAAAAAAAAACATAACATAGTATTTACCATCGCGTGAAAGACTATTTCATATGTGCCGAAGCATAGTTGAATCTTCATCTTACAACAGGGGTGTAGATAGTATGGTGAGGGGGGGGGGGGGTGCGGATGGCGTGTCCAATCATCCCCCATATTTCCCTATAACAATACGACAACGATTGCTCTCATTATTACTATTATATCATTATAGTAAACATAGTAACTATCCACATTAAAAACGTGTTCAGCCCTGGAAATGGTTTCAAATGATATTGTATTCTTTTTTTTTTATAGAGGGTGCACACTTCGCATGGGAACCATAGACCCAGAAAATAAGATGAGATGGACGCTTGAATGAGTACCTAATTCTTGATGATTATGCTTGGGAATGCTGAAGAAGCGAGGACACGTTCAGTTTATAAACGGATACCAACCAACATGTATATACAATTTAAGAATCTTTCTGTTGTATCCTTCAGAGTCTTTAGCAAAATAATAATATGCTGCGTAGAACGAGGCTCTTTCATAATGCTGAATGGTGGCAGCGCCCCCATTGTCGTAGACAGGGGTCGACGAGAATGGGGGCGCCCCCTCCAACACCCCTAGATCAGATAGCCTGTCTACGCCACTGTTACGTACATGGCCTCTAGAATTGATTGTCTTAAATTTGACAGATCCCTTTTTAGAGGTTTAAACCCTTTTGAGTACCAAAGTGTGACGTCTTATTAGCATGTTGCCAAGACAACTGGTTCTGAACTATGTGGTTAGAGAAGCAGTGATGATTTCAGCGAGAACTCTCATTAGATGTGCCCGAGACTAGCTCGCAATGTCGGACCAGTAAATCTCTCTCTTGAGTGATGTTGTTTAGAACCAGAAATCTGTATAACAATGGGTATGACGACACTACTTCGGTACTCTACAAATCTGCAAATTTCAAGTGAATTATAAAGAAAAAAACACTATAACAGAACGCAGCAACTGGACTTTTCTGTCTTCTTGTTGTTGACCTTCCATCCGTACAGCGTGGTGCAGACCTCATCAAAGAGCGGGTTGAGACGGCCCTTCACCCGCTCGATGTACGCCTTCAGAACTGGGCGGCCCTTCGTGATATCTCGGCCGGACACACAGAACTGCACGAGCTGGAAGAGTTGCAGACACAAATAAATATATGATTATATTCGTGTTAATTCGAGTATTCTGTTAATTCAAATGAAGCTGTTCTGATCAGAGAGACTACCATCGTTGAGCTGCTGACCGAAATCAGAACTCATCAACTTCAGTTACTTGGACACTGTCTAAGGAAAACTTGAAAAAACAAAACACAACATGAACAATAAAGGGAAAGAGAGGAAAAGGAAGAAGACAACTGGAGTGAAATGTCTTATTTGGCAATCTCGTCTGGAACTGATAAATCACACACACCATAAATAATGGTCGCCTATGTCACTAGATAACGGAACTTACAGAAGAAGAAGAAGAAGAAGAAGAAGAAGAAGAAGAAGAAGAAGAAGAAGAAGAAGAAGAAGAAGAAGAAGAAGAAGAAGAAGAAGAAGAAGAAGAAGAAGAAGAAGAAGAAGAAGAAGAAGAAGAAGAAGAAGAAGAAGAAGAGGAGGAAGAAGAAGAAGAAGAGGAAGAAGAAGAAAATCAAGTCGGAATGAAAGGAATTAAGGATGCACAGATATAAATTCGGAGAGGATCTCACACCATAGAGCAGAGAAAGAGGGAGACGCTGCTTTTGGGGGGGGGGGGGGGGGAGAGAGAGAACGCTCTACAGACGTCTGCTCACCTCATTGACTGCCATGACGTCACCGAAGGAGATCTCCGACCCACAGACATAGTCGTTCTTCAGGAAGCATCTCTCGAGGTTGTCCAGCCCGGTCTTCAGGCGCTCCAGTTCGAACTCGAATCGCTCTTTGGGAGGGGGCTGGGGTAGAAACACCTGTAGGAGTAGATCGTAAATGACATATGGGTCATTTTAATTGATATCACATGTATTTCCTTTCGACGCAGGTGTATAAATATTAGGTACCTGGTAGGAATGGAATGAGTGCGCTTTAGTTAATGTCATAGTTGTAATCGCCTTGGGATTGGACAGGTGTCACAACGAATCACAACCATTCGATGACCACGGTAATAATTTTGTAACTCATTTAGAGCTTAAACTGTCTAATATAGGCCGTTATATAAAAACTGAGTACTATTATTTTTATTCAGGGGACTTTGTCAGCCATCCACGTGAGACTCCGAAAAAAAAAATGCAATGTAAGAAACATTGCTGTATTGGGTTAACGATAACAAGATCTAATGCCGACAGTTGCGCTGAAATATTGAAAGAAATTAGATGGGGTTGGGTTTGGGGAAGCAATGAAGTGGCCGGCCTACCTCGCAGACGAAGACACCCATGCAGGGGCTCCTGGTGCCGGTGTGGTGGAAGGCGAGATACTCGTCCACTCGGCTCCTGGCCTTCAGCTCCGCTGGGTACCACTTGTCTTCAAACTTCCCCGCGTACTTGGTCGTCAGGTAGCGGAAAATGGCCAGCCTGTGAGAAACACATTGAGACATTATCATGATTATTGAGATACGTTTTGTTTGGCTTCATTTGACATAACATGGGCTGGTTTGCAGTAGTTTGGCGTGATGTTACTTGAATGCATTTAAACTTACTTTGCTCATTCAAATTTGTCTTATCTAATTTTGAAGTCTAGGGAAAACATCTCTCAACTTTCACTAAAACAATTGCTTAGAGATAGACGTTGGTCTAAAGACATGTCAGTCATTAAGGGGGGTGATGTGGGCTACTGTAGTCTCGGATTTCAAGGCTACAAACACTACTGAGTTCTGAACGACCCGTTCAAAAAATAGACATCTGACAATCCTTTAATTCCGATTTAAGTCAGTTTCAAACTTTGATAATTATGTTGAGGGGAGTCCGTGCTTATCCATGATTTTCTCCAGTTTTCCTAGGCTACCTCGAATCAAGCAAGGTAAAACAAAGTATCTCGCTCCTAACTCAACAAAACGGCTGGCAATAGAAGTCTGACCAGGTGAGCCAGTTTTCTATCCCCAGCTGTTTTGAGGCTACGTGTAAGCTTGCATGAGTATGACTGTTTTGTACGTACGTTTCGCAGAGTCGGTAGTCGCCATCTTCCATGGCGGGCACCGTCATCATGGGGAAGCGAGCCGAGTGCTCGGGCGTCTTGTGCTCCCCTACCAGGGCCAGGAGCCAAGGCAGGAGGGGAGAGGACAGGGGGTGTGGTGGGGTAAGAAAGGAACATTTAAAAAGTTAATATATCATTGTCGCAACGTAGTTGCTACAGAGTCATGAACCAATACTGCTGGTACGAGATGCGCTGTGTCATAAGCATTACAAAATTGTACCTGTAGTAACTTCAACATCACTCATCCTTTGTGACAAACTGAGTATTGTGAGCTTAAAACACCACATGAATGTAACAGGTAGTGAGTATACTTTGTAGAGGAGGTGTATATTGCGGGAGATAAAATTGCGCAGACCCTTTAGGTACTCCTTGAGAAATTTTATGCGTGGATAACCGCTCTTTTCCGATCACACTACCGTACGGGAGCGCTTGGATAAGGATGACTACATCCGTATATTTTCACATCCGTTCCTACTAAAAAGTTTGTACAATATTATCTTAAAAATATCGTTCAAGCAAGACAGGGGCATGATACATTTAACTTTGTAGCTCCACTATAATTTCACTTCTTTTTATTGTAACTTCAGTTATTGCTATATTATTGCATTGTGTGAGTGTTTATATTAGAAAGTTACGCACAATAACACGCACGTTAACATTTAATTAGATTTTCAATGTAGATAGTTTTAGAACATCAGTAGATTAACTTTCACAGAACCTGCTCCCAAATTATTTAACATCGTTCAACTTTACGATGTATACATTTTAATTTTATTCGAGCTTTAACATACGAGCTATTATCACTTGTTCTTTTTTTACATTTGGGAGCGTCTCCACAGGGTAGCCCTCCCTCACCACCTCAATAATGCAGTTACAGGTAATGCAGGCATCTTTGGAATATGCCCAATGCATTCAGCTGGGTGTGCCGGAGGAACTCTCCCTTGTAGGCTAAACCGCAAAGGCCCCGGTCTATAAAGAACGTCTTAAAACACTCACCCTTAAAGAGATCGATGTGAACAAACTCGTGGGGAATCTCAGAGTTCTTGAGAAACATGGTCAGCGCCCTGCAGGGCTGGGACCGGAGGTCGACGTAGATCTTCACCGTCATCGTTGATGTCCAGTTGGTTGGAGACAAAGAGAGTGTGATTTAGCCCCGCCTGGTTACTTGCTAAGTGTGTGATCGAGATATGACACAGCGGATTCCGGTAGCGCCTGTCACCAGGTCGCGAAGACTCGTGTTTGTGTTAGTACCGAGATGCCTACACACATAGTTACGCAACAGTACACATACTTTTGTTATATAACAATAGCTCGGTGCGTGATGTAAGATGAAAAGAATATAGTAACTCTGCAACCGTATGCCATTTGAGGCCTCCCAATTCATTCTACACTTTCACTGTACGTTCACAACGTACATGGACCGCATATTTACCATCGATAAGTTCAAATAGCTCTTGGCTCCATGATGTTGGGGGTCGATCAGGGCGCAGTGGGTTGTAGGATATCGTGGGGGATGTACGGATGGGTGGGGCAGGCAAGCGGGCAGGTTGTAGCATCTCAAAATCATTACGAGCATGTCAGTACCTTGTCTGTGTGCCTTTGTGTCTTTAATATATCTTATGAACTATATTAAGAACATATGAAGAACAATTAAATAACATATCCGATCGAAAATGCATATTTTTGTTGTTATAAACTACTAATATGATAGAGATTTGCCCACTCGTGGATCGAAATCAAATGCAAAAAGACCTACACTGAATCAATGGATCATCGTTTTTGGTAACGGTGTCATTTTTCCACAATTAGTTTCCTTAACATGCTTAACTTTCTTAATGACTCTTCCACCTTGTTAGTTTATGTCTGTCTATTTGTTTATATTTGGTATGTTTTTTACGTGTGGAAATAAATAAATGACAAAAAATAACTGTAAAAACCTCAAATAATACGGTGATAATAATAACTCCGTAATTGTTTTGCGCATAACTATAAATGTAATATTCGTTATTTCGTCGTGTCAATAAATATCAGTCACATACACCGCAACACATTAGCACAATAGCCTTGGATGATATTGACTCGTTGCTAGATCATGTTTTCATTCTTCGTTGTTCTTCATTGTTCCTCCTGTGCATTCCATCACGAGTAAATACACGGTATATTTGGCTTAGCACAAAGAACCTCTGGTTTCCAGGGACGCCGTTGCTTAGTCACACGCCTACCTCGCCTTGCACATGCGCATTCTTCAGTGAGTGAATGAAAGATGACCGCGGATGTAAGGCAAGCCTCGCTGGTTTGATGTCTTTGATCAGGTTGGCCGACACATCTCCGAATGAGAATAGAGGTGCGATGCTACAATCGGTACTAAGATTACTGAAGCCACCAAAATCAAACAATCCAGAGAAAGATACATAACAAAACATGAAAGGACACTCGGTTAGAAATAGATAGAGGTTTAAAGGGAAAGTCCACCTAGAAGTGAAGTTGTTTTTGACAAAAGTAAACACATGAAAAAAATAAATAGGTAAATATTTGACAAATATCGGTGTTCAGGGAAGACATGGTTGGGGTTATGATTAAGATAAAGATCCAAAAGATGCAAATCACCCCGTTGTACATGTATGTATAACTGCAACTGATCGGAATCGATCGTAAGTACAACATCATCTCTAATTTACAGGGTTACAGTAATTGATTGATACCAATCGCAAGTCAAATTGCGTTCTTTGTAAAACAGAGCCAAGGTATTTCTACAAACCTAAGTAACACAATGCTTAATTTGTTGAAACATAATCTCCAAAATATAATTTAAACTCCACTTTACATTTGAAAAGTAAGTTTTAGCCAGAGGCAGACAGATTACCGTTATCCATCCTCTACTTATAATATATTATAATATATATATATATATATATATGTATACATGTACATACATTTTACCTGCAGACCTGTGTTTTAGGAAACAACTTTTGATAGAAATTATTTTTTTCTGCACTATCTATTAGTCTAGTCTTTGTAAAATCAATGGTCGCCTTCCAGGAAGATTGGTGAATACCTAACTTGAATTGCTTCGATACTACGTTTTAATTTTGTTGACAGGGAAGTGAAAACAGTTGGGAAGAACTGCAAATAAGCTCTCCAACGATAACCAATTAAAAAAAGCAATAATTGCTTGTCCACATCGAGTCATTCGCTGTCTTTTGTGAGTACGTATGTCATGAATGTATGCGCCTTTCTGTGAGGGGAGGTGTGTGTGTGTGTGTAGGGGGGGGGGGGGGGGGTAAGGGGGGACCAGGCACGAATGATCAGCGGCGCTAAACACAATTCATCAATAAGATGCAAGGTTGATATATCCTATTGATCGCTAACAACCACTAAGAAGATCTACACGCACATGACACATGCCACGTGAAGGGTGAAAGGACCCCTGATATCAAAATGCATGTTGGTTGATGTTGCGCTGCATACTTGTACGTTCATTACGTAAAGTACTGGTCAAGAGTTGCGTGATACATTTTAGAATATCATTTTCTCTAATGAACACTGCTTAGCCACGGCTCAAAAAATCCTATACATGTAAATCATGTTTCCGTTCGTGAAATCATTAAAGGTAAGATAAGCTGAACAATAAAGAGAATTGTGTACGTAGATAATCATTGCTCTGACTCCAATCACGCCGGGATATTTGGGCCCATTACCGATTATTTCATGCATGCAGCTTCTTTAAAATATGATTGATATGTTCGTAACATATATAGATACATTTTTTTTATTTCCTATGTATTTTTGGTGGTTTTTTTTTACTTGTGTCTTTAATCAATGATTTAATTGGAACCCATGAGACCAGAATCAATTTATTGAAATTATTAGAATGAACAATAATTGTGTGTGTTTTTTTTTTGCCGTGTGTATTATATGAAAGAAAAGACTTTCCATTGGGTTTGTACACAGAAGATGAGCTGAATTGGGATGACATCGTCTGGCGAAAAGGACGCGACGTTGCGTTCAGAATGATTGTGCGTGATATTGCGTTGATATCCCCTCAACCCCCCCCCCTCCCTCCCCCCCCCCCCCCTCCCCCCCCCCCCCCCCACCCCCCCCTTAAACCCCCACTTCCCCCCTGGTCTGATTAGGGTTAAAAGAAATCATACAGGCAATTTGTACGATTCAAGTACAATTAAAGAGAGGGAGAAGGAGAGGGATAGGAAGAGCGAGAGAGAGAGAGATAGAGAGGGGGGGGGAGAGGGAGAGGGAGAGAGAGACAGAGAGAGAGAGAGAGAGAGAGAGAGAGCGACAGAGAGAGAGAGAGAGAGAGAGAGACAGAGGAAGAAAGAGAGAGACAGAGACAGAGAGAAAGATCAGGAGATTGCGGAATAGTTCTGGGTTCAGGAAAGAGATAGCAGGAGAGTGCCGGAGACATAATAGGTACGCGCGCGCACACACACACACACGCAAACACACCCATACACGCACTCATACACACATACACGCAAACACACACACATACACACATACACAAACATACACATGCATATACACACGCAAATACATACATACATACAAACATACATACATACACACACACACACAAACACGTATACACACGCACACGCATACAGCACACGCATCTGCACCTGTACCACAAATGTAAAGTGCAATACACCAGTTCGTAGTTAGCTCTGGAGCAAGTTTGGTCACTATGACCTTTCCCTTTTTCATTAGGATAAGCAGTTGATTAATATATCATTTCAAAAGGAGATGTTACGTAATGTGCTTACCCGACATAGCAATTTGCGATATTCAACCTCTAATAAAGGAACCATCTCA
Organism: Arbacia lixula; assembly: GCA_963669155.1. NCBI lineage: Eukaryota > Metazoa > Echinodermata > Echinoidea > Arbacioida > Arbaciidae > Arbacia > Arbacia lixula. The sequence goes on along the minus strand of OZ022583.1, from coordinate 839,506 downwards.
AAACAGGTGACAAGAATAGTAGGCTACGGTCTGTGAACAATTGGGAAAGCTTCTATTACATTGTTTATTGTAAATTAATTGTTGTCGTTTGGTCTGTTGTCAAATACCCCATGATTGAACACCTTGGTGTTCTTTTATAAATTGGATAACAAGCATATTCTAAAATAACTTATTAATGATGATGCTTATCTCAGTGATTTAAAAACCAACAAGCTGGTTTGGTCACTATGACCTTCATCTGCTCATGCGCAAATTGTAATTACGAACTGGCTTATTGATGGAACCTTGACACGTTGTTTTAAATACAAACGGAGATGTCAGAGATAGCCAATTGGGCATGGTTTTAGAAAAATAAGTGGTGGGATTGAAAATAGCACTGCATGGTATTGCCGGCCATAGATATTGATAATTTTATTTAACTTCATCTCCGTTGGCCTGTAATGGCGTACTGTATGCCTACGGACTTCTTCACACTGTTCGTGTCTGTCATCAACAAGCTTCACGGAGCATTACTTGTCCATCTTGAATCTACAGAACAAGACTGCACGGCAAGTGATTTGTAACGATTTATAAACAAGTATTATATCTTATATGTCTCATTTTTCCCATGCTGTCTAATAGAATTTCTACTCTTATTGAATTCCTCCTTTTTTTTTTTATCATGCTTGCATTTACCTTTATACAAAAGCTAACATCCATTCTAGTAATTCTTTTTCAGATTTCATCGAAGAGAGATGAAGTTAGTCATGGCCCGATTGATACAACAATGTATACTTGATTTCTTATATGATTTTATATTAGAATTCTTCCCATGTAACAACTTGATTACAATAACCATTACGGTCACCAAAAACGCATTATATAGACAAAATGACGAACAACAATAATAAGTGAAACAAATAATTTTATTGGTACTGAGATCGTCATTATCGCGTGGAATACAATTCAGTGTATATGGGCGCATTCTCAAGTTTTCCATCTTTCGTTGCTTTTTGAGGGATTGTCTTGAATTGGCCAATTCCTGTACAAGATTATATATATTTATACATGTAAATAGAATTTTATAAAGTTTTTGAAAAAAATATCATAAAACCTATCAGAAGTTGGCCCGTTATAGTATTTCGAACGATTTCAATGGTACTGTGCGAAACCTGAGCTCAATCATTTAAGTATACTAATGAATCAATCCTGGTATATAAAAAATTATGCAGGTAAGAGGACTTAGAGGTAGACTATAAACAAGCTGCATCGAATACCGAAGTGTGACGTCTCATGAGCATGTTACCAAGGCAACTGGATCTCCACACTTTGAGCGGAGTTCGAACAAGCCGTGGTGACCAGAGCGTATACTCGCAGTCAGCGTGCCCGACAGTAGCCCGTCAGAATACCGTCTTTACAGCCAGAATAACCTGCACATCAAGCTGTCTTCGTGAATTTCGAGGCAGATATCAGGGAGATAAAATGTCCTTTCAGCAGAGAGTAGAGGAATGTAATTGGTGGTGTTGGGGGATCCTAGCTGTAGCCCAGCTTCCAGGCTGTTCGACATTTTCAATCCAAACTACGAAATCCAATAAACAGGTCTGGCTGCAGTAGACTAATCATTCTCAATTCCTTCTCCGACTCGGCCAAAACGGACCGAGAAAAGAGGAAAACCATACGATGACTAAGCATAGAATACTAGACTCTGTTGGGATCAGAAATGTCTATCAGCCTGAGAGCCAAGCTATCCTAGCTGAGCCGCTGAAGAAGGCTGAAGGTGGTCTATTTCTTTTGCTGCTCGTCCCTCCAGGCGTAGAGGTTGCTGCACACCTCATCGAAGATAGGGTTGAGACGGCCCTTCACCCGGTCCACGTACGCCTTGAGGACTGGGCGGTCCTTCATGATATCTCGGCCGGACACACAGAACTGCACAAGCTGGAAGAGTTACAGACACAAATATCAAAAATGATTAATGATGAAGATTATGCTATACTGCACCTATCCCTTGAGCATTTTTATCATTTTCTACTAGCCCACATTCACTTCCATACCTCTTCCGTCTCTTACATTTCATATCTCATCAAATGCCGAGAACACCCCCCCCCCCCCCCCCCCCCCAACAGCCTGGTGTAATGCAATGCGAATACGAATTCAGCTCTTCATGCTTTTGTGTAGCTTTCCTTCCCTTCGGCACATTGAAAGAATTTTTATTTGAAAACTGAACATTCTTTCATTTTAAACTTGTAAAAAAAATCATTTAAAAATTTGTAATCACTTTTAAAATAGTATAATTGCTAAGTGGAAACAAGATTCATTTGAAGTGGATTTATTATTTAAAAAAAAAAGAATACAGCCATATTGTGTTCCCGACTGATTAACCGTTTTGTTAAGAAATATGTTGCTCGTTGTAACCATGGTAACCACCACGAGACGTCTGCTCACCTCATTGACTGCCATGACGTCACCGAACGAGATCTCCGACCCACAGACATAGTCGTTCTTCAGGAAGCATCTCTCGAAGTTGTCCAGCGCGGTCTTCAGGCGCTCCAGTTCCCGCTCAAATCGCTCCTTGGGAGGGGGCTGGGGTAGAAACACCTGTACGAGTAGATTGTGGATTAAAAATATGGGTTATATCCAGGCACCTAACAGAGGTACGAACGGACACTTTACTTGAGGTTATCAACACATAGGCCTGAAGAAACAGAAGACTGTTCGCTCCATTGAAATAATCTTAAATTATTCATATGCAGAGGGAAATGTTAAGTTTTGATCGAAAGGGACATCTTCTTCCCGATGAGAGACATACTTCATAACCATCATTGTGGAAGTGGCTAAGGAGCGGGTAAGGAGCGGGTGAGGAACAGGTGAAGAGCGGGTGAGGAGCGGGTGAGGAACGGGTGAGGAACGGGTGAGGAATGGAAAGGGGAAATGCAGCGAGCAGCCAGAAGGTGAGCTTCTAAACTCGACTACGGAGACTCTTGAAAATTTGTGGATTGGGAAAAAAATTCTCTTTTGGCCCACAATAAAAAAAATTTAAATGTTCTTTATTTACACACACACACATACACACGCCGAGAAGTAAAGAGGGCCTACCTCGCACACGAAGACGCCCATGCACGGGCTCCTAGTGCCGGTATGATGGAAGGACAGGTACTCGTCCACGCGGCCCCGGGCCTGGAGATCGGCGGGGTACCACTTGTCGTCAAACTTACCAGCATACTGGGTGGTCAGGTAGCGGAAGATAGCCACGCTGGAGGACACGGCCATTAAAGGGGATCGAGAGATTGGATAAAGTTTAGCTTGGTTTGATGGAACATTAAATTTTCAATTTACGTAATACACAATGGCCACACGGGAGGACACATCGACGGGAGAGATTTGATTCGGTTTAGCTTGACTTGGTGGATTTCATTTATTTCAATTCATTTAATTCACAATGGCCACGCAAGGAGAAACACTCATAAATGACAGAGATCTTATTTAGTTTGGCTTGATTTGAAATTATTAGAACTCATTTGATTCAATAATTCACAATCACGCTAAGTCTCGGGGACACAATCATAAATGGTAGAAATTGGAAAATTGGTTTGCCTTTATTTTATACGATTTGAACTCGATTTGTTTTTGCTTTGATTGAATTATCCTATTAAACGTAGACGTAACAGTTGTGATTTGATGGTTAGGATGACGGAATGCACAATGAGTTTTATTATGTTATACATTCATTTTCTGATAAGCACAAATTTGTAAGTCCCATTTGTGAAAAAAAAAATTACATTCTCAATAAACATTCCAAGGATAACTATAAAAATGATACATGTAATTGATGAAAAATCCCAAGGCCTGCTTGTAACAAATTGACATCGTTTGAATTTATAAAGTTTCAGCTTGATTTGCGTTGTAACTTTTTTTTTTCGTTTTTTCTTAGAGGTGTCAATAGGTTTTGTTAACACATAGTACTAGTACATAGTTCGACTTTGACTGTTTACTTACGTTTCGCAAAGTCGGAAGTCTCCATCTTCCATGGCGGGCACCGTCATCATGGGGAAGCGAGCCGAGTGCTCGGGGGTCTTATGCTCCCCTATCAGGGCCAGGGACCAAGCCAGGAGGAAACGACACGGAGTGGGTTGAAAGGAAAATATAGCGAGTTAACAAATAGTAATCAATCACAATCACTAAAGAGATCTTTTTTACCACTATAACTATGATGCATCTCCCATCCCATCTTCATCTCTCCCCTTCCCTGCCCATCCCGACCCCCCAATCATCCTCCGCCTCCTATCCCCAATCCATATCTCTATCTCTCTATCTCTATCTAATTCTTGCTCTTTATGTCATAAACCTCTCTCACTCTCTTACTCTTTCTCTATGCATATGTCTCTCTCTCTCTCTCTCTCTCTCTCTCTCTCTCTCTCTCTCTCTCACTCTGTCTCTGTCTCTCTGTATCTTGTTCTCTCGCTCTCTTCCGTTCTCATATATTCTATATATCTCTCACTATAATCTATCTTTGATTTACTTAGTATACATGTAGTTGACTCAGGGCGTCACTCTGAAGTCTTATCAACCTGTAGATGTACATTTCATATTTTCCTGTTCAAAATTGAAAATTATGTATTCGAAAGATCATCCAGGCATATTGTGGTAAATAAGGACGCGGACTGCCAGGTATTTAAACAAATCTTTGTCTGTATGTACGTGCTACGTTCGGTCAGTTTAAAGACATACACAAACATCAGGTCGAAGGTTTCCCTTTCATACGTAGGTACACAATCGTTTAAAGGTCAAATATAAAGTTGTGTACATGCCATGATTATGTAGAGGATGGTCATAAGAACATATCATGTAGAATCTGGAGAGTGACTTTATATTAGTTTACATTGATCTTCACATTTCGTTTGTGTGTTTTGTCCGATCTCTTTAATATGTATTCAAACCTTCAAACCGTCACGCTAAACAATTAGTTTGAAGAACACATTCTAAGCGACTTAATTCAATCATTACACGTGGTACACGTACAGTGGATATTTTGTTAGCTTTCAGATCAGATATGATTGTGAAAAAAGGACTTATAGCTGAATTATAGCTGAATATTTTCCCTGCCTGTATTTTAATCACACGTCACTGTTAAAGGGAGTATTCATCTAAAAATTAAAACAGTTAATGTCACAAATTAATAACTGTAAAAACAGTCATAACTTTCTTATCGTCGGAAGGATTTCCGTCAAACCTTATCAAACCCAATGTAACTTAAGGGTGGGTTTTCCCTTTAAGGTGTCAGATATCACAAGCTGGACCTATGTGTCGTACCTGTGGTTAATGAGGACATATTTGTTAGCAGAATGGAAACCTGTCTTTAAGTATATCCCTATTGTTCTGCGTGGAAATCACACGATGTTTTGTAACTTCGTGATGAATAGTAGCTTCCACAACTTCCCCCCTAACAACTGCGTAGTAACGCGTTATCACATTCATTTGTATCTAGTCTTTCAGAATCAGTGGGTGGAATGCACCAATCTATTCGTGTTATTACTCGGACAAACCACAGACAAGCTGCGTGGTTTCCGTTAGTAACGTATTGTTTGTGAGACGCGCATATATAACATTTTCATGCATAACGAAACTGGTCTATTGATTCTCTTGCCGTGGGGGGTGTATAGGCGGGCCAGGCAGGAGTGGGCACGAGCATATTATCCACGACAGAAATCAATACAACATGACAAGGGCTTCTTTCTCTCAAGGACGCACTCCTTAGAGGCAGATATTAGCATAACAGACCTTGGAAATCCGCCCTATACATTTTGAAATCAGTTTAACAAAGAGTATTGTTATGTCATGGTGTTACGATTACGTAATCAAGAAGCAAAGCATATTTGCCCACATGCGGGTTTCGATTCTTTGAAGTTTAAAAGTGCCCTGTCATCAAAATGTATGTCGCTTTATGTTGATGCAACATAATATGTACATAACAAAATTACGAACTGTTCAATGGAAATATGTGTGCTATATTTTAAACTAATTTCCCTTTATTTGTTCTCAGCACTGATAAGCCCCGCCTCCAAAATATCCTCCAACTCACGATTCCCCCTGTGACATCATCAAATTAGCAGGATAATGAGCAGAATTTATGCACAAACTAAACATTGCAATGACTACATCCACCTGCCCACAAGAGCATCACATGTCTTCACACAATACCAACTAACAACCTTTCACGAGGGAATAATCGTTTCCTTATGTCAGAAATGTGCTAGATATGTGATGCTATTATAAGCACTTGCAGGTAGTCATTGCAATGTTTATTTTGTGCATAACTTATGTCTATTATCCTGCTAATTTTTACCTTTGATGATGTCACAGGGGAAATGTTGAGTTGAAGGATATTTTGGAGGCGGGGCTTATCAGTGCTGAGAAAAAATATAGAAAAATTATTTTAAAATAAAGGACACATATTTCCATTTAACAGCTGGTGATTTTGTTAAGTTGCATCAACAGAAGTCAACATATATTTTAATGACAGGGGCCCTTTAAATCGCAATTTCTCACTTTAAGTGTGTTTTGTGACGTCATGTCCTTTGGAAACCCTGTGTTGGTAGTTTATATCTTACTGGGGTTTCCAAATCCGCGACCCGGCGCATAATTTACTGAACCATTATGGTCCCTTTTTATTTGGATTTATATCTATTTATTAGATTTAAAATATCTCTACAGATTGACCTATTCTAGACGAACAGAAACACAGATTTACAATAATAATGATACTAATAAATACTAACATATTTCCAAATTGCTTTAAAAAGCAACATGTTGGATAAAGAAGCTTTTCGATTTGTAGCTCATCAGCTAATCACGCAGATATGAGCAAATTACAAGAAGAACCAATTATTTATACTGAAAGCTAAGGTTGACTTCTGTTGTTAAAGATTAAAGGTTGACCTTTATTGTTAGAACAGACGCAATGCCATGACTTGCATATTTGTAACGCGCATATCACAATATGTCCCTATTCCGTGTAAGATTTTGAAGTAACTGACCCTGTGCTGCGTGCCGTAGGTGCCTACGAGTGATGAAGGGAGATGCAAAATAATAAACTACAATTAAAGTATGTCACATATTTGGGGCGTTGTCTCTGTGCAATTGAATGTATTAATGTGCTTGCATATTCTATTAGATTATCATTTTCGCCAAGTCATGACCATATCATTAAATTTGGGTGTGTTAGCTCATTACGTAACAATCACAAACAATTTTCAACTCGACTGAGATGTTCAACAGATTATTGTCAGAGACTACACTCCGCATCAAAGGTAAACTCTCCTTCATGGTTCTACGAAGCAGATATACCAACAATAACACGACAGAGGGAGAATTCTGAGGTGGGACACTAGTAACAGTGTAACGCATTCTCATGTACGTTAAAGTGCCACGCCCACAGAATAACGCAACATGCCACGCCCACAAATATAACCAGTGGTAATGAATAGAAGATTGCGGAAACACGGACTGGAGCTCTTGTGCATTCTCCGTTCATCATAATGCACGCTGCGAGACACGAGGCAGGGAGACTGTTAATGAAGGACATGAATCAACCTTCTTTCGTTGAGCCTATGCTAGAAATGTTTGTTTAATAATTACGAACTTCATCGTTTGGCAACAGCTTCTCAGAGAGAGCAACATCAATGTAGAGTCTCATCTCGCTTGTCCAGTTATGCCACTGTCATCAATACTTTTGTGAGCATAACAGATATCAGCAAAAGTAAAGTTTTTAAAGTAAAATCACACGAACGTTTATTCATCATACCTCTATCTTTTAGGAGAAAGCGGAAAACATGATCTTCAATGGTGTTTCCCTTAATTTCCCTGTAAATTGCAAAGTAATGTGATAAGAAACAAAGCTTCTAGAGAACAATTGGACAATGAAAGATATTTCTTTCCAATTTGATATCCCATAAAATTGATGTCGGCGTTGTGCATGGGACATCAATGCGTTGTCATGATTGTGAAATGCTTTTTTAAATTTATTAGCAAGCTAAGTATCCAAACAGGTGTTTAAATTCTCGCGTTTTTTCTGCTTCCTAATACCCCCCTGCTTATGTCAAGCAGGAAGTTAGAGCTGAAGCAAGAACTGGCCCCACATTGAAATAGCAAGTTACGTGAAAGAACAAGAATTCTTTTTGAAAGGGTCCAGTGGGTTTTTTCCTCTATTACAACAGTATAAATGTCATAAATATTCTCGATTTTCCCAAAGTCACGGTAGCAAGAATTTACCAAATTCTTTTCTACAATGAGTCTTATTCACAGTTCACCTTGCTCATCCCCAATAACAACCACACCACAATCATGACAATGCAGCTTCAATCTTTTGAACCATGAACCCAGAATGATTATGATACGCTCGTCGAGGTCGTTGCCTGCATGAACACATATATACATAAACTAGAATTATTATGATTATGCATCTATTGTCAGCAAAACTTAATACCCGGTGGCCTTGATTTTGGATGTGATGGCATAAATAATTGTATGATAAAAAATATAGAGAGAGAGAGAGAAAGAGAGAGAGAGGGTGAGAGAGAGAGAGAGAGATAGAGAAATAGAGAGAGAGAGAGAGAGAGAGAGAGAGAGAGAGAGAGAGAGAGAGAGAGAGAGAGTTTAGGGATAATGAGAGGCTGAATGGGGGAAAGAAGGAAAGAGAGGGCGAGAGATGGGGGAGGGGGGGGGGGGGTGAAGGGAGAATTTACAATTTGTTACGGTAGACGGGTGTACTAAATATATCCCTGGTATCAATTCGGCTAGGGTGGGGCCGCCAACGCAATGCGTCCTCTGACATGACATACACCATGGTCCAGACACAAACATAATAGTCACGGTAGAAATGTCTATACGTGGAGTTATAATTCATAGCTCCTGGGATCACGAGAAAACCCCACATCTCCCTGGTCTAGCCTACAAACGTGTTTGCACGCATATACATGGGGATTATAACAGTAAAGTTATTCTATAGGGTTCATTATATTTATTCAAACTATTCACCCCATTGTGACCTATGTGACCATTGTACGTGTTCACCTGCAAAGTTTATATTCAAATCATTCAATGTTTATAACAGGGAAAGGGGCAATCCGACGAAAAACGAAACGGAAATGACACAAGCCAAATATGTGTATGCGTGAGAAGCTAGTTTTTTTTTTACAGACCAGTTCTTTGTACAGTAGTATATGCTGTCAGTAGGGTGCAAAGGTCATCTCCCTGGAATTTCTCAACAGAAATGTTGGGGATTGTGACAAAAATGCAGAACAAAAAACGCGGCCATATCAGGCGAACTCTCGCACACCCCTCTTTCTCTCTCCCTCGTCCATACCCCACCGTCTCTCTCTCTCTATTTCTCTTCCTGTTTCCCCTCTATTTCTATTTCTCTCCCCAACTCAACTCTCTCTCTCTACCCCCCCCCCCCCCCCTCTCTCTCTCCCTCTCAATCTTCCCTCTCTTTCTCTCCCTATTTCCCCTCTCTCTCTATTTCTCTCCCCAATATCTCTCTCTCTCTCTCTCTCTCTCTCTCTCTCTCTCTCTCTCTCTCTCTCTCTCTCTCTCTCTCTCTCTCTCTCTCTCTCTCTCTCTCTCCCCCCCCCCCTCTCCCTCTTCCCCTCTTCCCGATTTGCCGACGGTAAGATTATGGCAACTTGTTATGTCACTGTAAATGTAATAGAGGCAGGTGTGTCTTCGCACTCCACCTGCAGACTAGAACAGCGCGGTGCCCGGCCCGGGTGCCCGGCCAGCCCACTTCCCCGGGCCTGATCGGCCTGATGTACCTACCTTTGAAGAGATCGATGTGAACGAGCTCGTGCGGGATCTCCGAGTTCTTGAGGAATATGGTGAGCGCCCTGCAGGGCTGCGAACGGAGGTCGACGTAGAGCTTGACCGTCATCGTGGATGTCGTGTTGGTTAGAGACGAAGAGAAGATGTTATAACCCTGCCTGGATCTGGAATGCTTACAAGCCGCTAGAGATATGACACAATGATCCGCTACACGCACGATTGTACTCGCCAATCCGATGACAAACACGCTACTCGCTGAGCCAGCCCGGTGAAGTGTACGTGCATTGTTGCCTGCTCGGGCCCAGCGTGTTTGTGTGTGTGTAGAGAAGGGGGGGGGGGGGGGGGGGTGCACCCCCTCCTACTCTCCCCCGCCCATACACGCGCATGCAATTTAGGGTGGGGAGGATGGGATGGTGTGTACAATCTTCCAGTGAAAATTATGAAGGGAAATGGTAATGATGATACGGGTCATATCAATTTACGATTATAATATCGAATACAATAGTTGCTTTTGATGCACATGTCTATTTCAAAACACCATTTCACCTTTACAAATTGCCGTAGATCTTGATTTTGTTTTCTCTTTTGAGAGACGATTGTGTATGACGGCGCGCACTTTGCATGCGAAACGGAGGCCCCATAAAATTAACTTGCTGAACTCGATGGGTGATACTTTTTTTTGTGGGCAACATTATTGATAATTATGATTAGTTATTGTCATTCAGGTGCACGGCAGGAACTCGAGGATGCATACGCACTGCTATTAGTCCTCTCCCTTAGCATATGGTCTAAAGCCCAGTGTGTATCATATTCTATACTTTGTCTCCATACCCGGTTTCTCGATCCACTATCACTTGCCCCAGTTTTGTTCAATTAATCATCATTTTTAGCTTTATAACCAAGTGGGGCTAATAGGCCTTAGGCCAGTAATCAAAACGGTGGTTTAACACATAGAAGGCGAATACTATGCGGAGACTAACTTTATTGGGTGCTAAATAGATAAACTGATGCTGTCACAAAATTATTGATTTCATGACAGAATTACAACAGTGGGTGATTTCAATTATTCGCTGTAATTATCATGTGGGACAAACTTAATATACCATAGTGATTCGGTGGACAAAATCAAGGATTGAATCAAAGATCGATGATGTTTCATGTTGTTTCGTGTGGCGCCCCATCAAGTTGATCCAGGTTTAGAACACGTATTAAGTTAAACCGCCATGGTGAATACTGGTCATGCATTGGATCGATGGCCACTTTCATCCAACCAAATGTTTCCTCCATTTGTTCCAATAACTACTAATAAATCCACTATTCATGTAGCCTTCTATTTGCCATCAGGCCTATTGACAAACCGAGTGTGTACGAAATGGTATGGTACAAATTGGATAGTGGATCACGTAGTTTATCATTAAAGGGAGGGGGGAGATTCCCCCCCCCCCCCCCCGAACAGCTGACTTGACTACGCCACTCGTGTACCGAGGACAGCAAGTCAACAAATGTACAACTGCACCCTTTTCAAGCGTTACGTAAAAACCTGCATGGGCCACGCATGATTGCGTAATATGACAATAGGTCCCTGGTTACCGTAGCTCACCTCGCAATGACTCGACAATTCTTTCAAATATTCGTCCTTCCGATTCACCTACTACCGATAAATACATGTGCCTACACGCGATACTGTTTACGTTGCTCTCCTCCGATGAAAAGAAGTTATGTAAAGAGCTTTCGATGTTGTCAAGGTACGTGGACGTGGGGTCTGCCAGGGAGGGAGAATTATTGTGGGGTATAGGTGAGGTGTAACAAAAGTAAGCCAAATCTCCCCTCCCCTCTCTCTGTGAGTAAAGTGTATGTGCATGTGTGTGTGTGTGTGTGTGTGTGTGTGTTTGTTTGTGTGTGTGTGTGTGTGTGTGTGTGTGTGTGTGTGTGTGTGTGTGTGTGTATTTTCAATATTTCTGTAGGTCAATAGGGGGAAGGTTCATATTTTTTGGTGATTACGATATGAATAAACTGAATTTGAATAACCTGGCATCTTTCTATAGAGAAATTTTAAAGGTCTGGCAAGAATTGGATAAATGTAGACACTTCGAAGAAAATAAACATAATCCCATTCTTTCCAATAATCGACACATTTGCAAAAGAAAAAAAAATGATATTTGATGAGGATCTATGGAAGAAAGGGGTTATTCAAATAGATGATATAACTAATGGGAAAGAAATCAAACCATGTTCTCCTTTCTTTACTGTAGGAATTGAAAGCAAAGGATTATTGAACATTCTTGATTTGTTTAAAGCCATTCCTGATGATTGGAAAACAGCGAACATATGCAAGTTGATATTCATAATTTTGGCATTAGATTAAACATAGAAGGACAAATAGGTCAATTGTCTAACTTAAAATCTAGAAAAGTGTACAAATACTTCATTAAAACATTTCAGGAAGAATATAATTTACAAATGCGAGCTGGATATAATCAATATAACTATAATAAGGAAGAAATTAAGGATATATTTTTAAGACCGAGAAGTGCAGTTATTTGTTGTAAGAATAGAGAATTTCAATTTAAGTTATTACATGGGGCCCTATATACTAAAGATCACCTCTTTAGATTTGGATTTGTAACTGATAAATTGTGTTCCTTTTGTAAAAAGGAGGATGAGACGTATTCACACCTTTTTCTGTTTTGTGCACACGTTCAAAGAATTTGGCAAGAAATTACAAATAGATTGACTTTAAAGGAATTAGACATGAATAAATGGAAATTAATTTTCATGGGGATCCAAGGAAATTCTCAAAGCATAAAAATGTGCAATTCCATTATCCTTATCATAAAATACATCATATATTTTTCGAGAACAAAAGGAACGCTTCTTTCCATGAACAAAATCTTAAAGATGATTTCGGACTATAAAGATAGGGAAGAGAAGTTAGCGATCAAAAGTTGTAAATTAGGGTTACACTTACCGAAATGGGAAGAATTGAACATTTAGAGGACTTATAGCATTTGTATTTTCTTATTTGTTCTGGGTGGTTACCCTTCTAAATATCCATAATGCTCGCCTGACAGCATCAGTTCCATTTCCGTATTTCTTGAGCGCGTGAGGGAATGGGGGCAGTTACACCGGACATGGGGGGGGGGGGGGGGGGTGTTGCGTTTGTTTAGTTTATGTGGTGTTTATGTCTGGTATATCGTCTTTTTTCACATATAAAATTCTTTCTTTTTCATATGTCTTGACAGAATTGAAGTTACTATAAAGTATGTCATTATAAAAAAATAAAAAAAGATGTGCGTGTGTATGTGTGCTTGGGTGTGTGTGTGTGTGTGTGGGGGGGGGGCGGGGTGGATTTACATGTTTTTGTGTGGGGGTGGATATGTTCGGGGGGGGGGAGAGGTATCAGAAAAGATTTCATTCTCATGGAATTGTTTTATTATCATTTATACATATCTATTAGCATTATAATGATTATTATTTTAGAGAAATATGATTTATAAGTTGCATATTTATTCAGGAGGAATATGGCACATGTACAAATTTATATACAAGTGGTAAATCATGCTTTATTGTGTTTATCGAATCAATAGAAATATGTTTATGTTTACGATTATGTAGTTGTTATTGTATGTTATTGTATGTTATAAAGTGAAATTGTTTATCTTATCATGGGAATGAAATCAAATAAAGAATATGGAAAAACAAAACAAAAATGTATGTAAGAGTCTCTCTTCTTTTCCATTTCTTTTATATGAATGAAATCACAATAAAAAATTTATCTCTCTCCTCCTCTTGTTCTTCCTTTTCTGTGTCTTCTCCTCCGTCTCTCTCTCTCTCTCTCTCTCTCTCTCTCTCTCTCTCTCTCATTCTCTCTCTCTCTCTCTCTCTCTCTCTCTCCCTCTCTCTGTCTCTCTCTCATTCTCTCTCTCTCTCTCTCATTCTCTCTCTCATTCTCTCTCTCTCTCTCTCTCTCTCTCTCTCTCTCTCTCTCTCTCTCTCTCTCTTACTCTCTCTATGTGAGCCTGTGCATGGGGATTTTTTTTTTTTTTTTTTTTGGGGGGGTATAGATATAAAATATGATCTCTCTCTCTCTCTCTCTCTCTCTCTCTCTCTCTCTCTCTATCTATCTATCTCTCTCTCCCTCTCCCCCCCCCCTCTCTCTCTCTCTCTCTCTCTCATTCTCTCTCTCTCTCTCTCTCTCTCTCTCTCTCTCTCTCTCTCTCTCTCTTACTCTCTCTATGTGAGCCTGTGCATGGGGATTTTTTTTTTTTTTTTTTTTTTTTTGGGGGGGGGGTATAGATATAAAATATGATATCGTATATGCACACAGTAAATATGTTTGATGAGGGTACCCTGAAAATATTGTGTAATCGTTTTATTGTATTAGTAGGTCGATATATAGGTACATGTATGAAGATAGAAATGTACCATACGTCTAGATACTGGATGGTTCACTCGAGGGCATTAGCGTGGAATGTTAAAGTATTGGAAGAGCATGCAAAAGCTCGTGTATTGAGAGTATGCTGAATCGGTGCGTTTCTGGTGAAAGAGGTTATTGTATGTGTAGATGATTGATAAAACGACAACTAAGCACAACTAAAACATAATTGTACAGAGATGATGTTGTAATATGTGCTCTTCGTACCTAGCCTCATTGTTTTTTCTTTGAAATTGATACCTTTTATGTACATATATGTGATTTATTTATTCATTTGAACTGATACCTTCACTCTAAGCTGAATAATATAAGACTCCGGCCTTTCGTATTCGGTATGTTTTTATCAATAAACCGCAAATGAAAAATTGAAAACATTTGACAAATAGACAAAAAGAATGTAACTGTTGTTAAATCAAGATACTGTTTTAATCAATTTTGATCAATCGGAAAATGACATGTCACATGTCCCGAAAACTCGACCTCGCCAGTATAAGTTGACGCCATGGTACCTGACTAGGGAGTTGCTAGATATGAGTTGACAATTATATGCATCTCGATCCGTGGTCTAACCGTAAACCTACACCTCCCCGTATGGTATGTC
>OZ022583.1:772402-822402 GCA_963669155.1 Arbacia lixula | reverse complement strand
CCTAACCCTAACCCTAACCCTAACCCTAACCCTAACCCTAACCCTAACCCTAACCCTAACCCTAACCCTAACCCTAACCCTAACCCTAACCCTAACCCTAACCCTAACCCTAACCCTAACCCTAACCCTAACCCTAACCCTAACCCTAACCCTAACCCTAACCCTAACCCTAACCCTAACCCTAACCCTAACCCTAACCCTAACCCTAACCCTAACCCTAACCCTAACCCTAACCCTAACCCTAACCCTAACCCTAACCCTAACCCTAACCCTAACCCTAACCCTAACCCTAACCCTAACCCTAACCCTAAACCCTAACCCTAACCCTAACCCTAACCCTAACCCTAACCCTAACCCTAAACCCTAACCCTAACCCTAACCCTAACCCTAACCCTAACCCTAACCCTAACCCTAACCCTAACCCTAACCCTAACCCTAACCCTAACCCTAACCCTAACCCTAACCCTAACCCTAACCCTAACCCAACCCTAACCCTAACCCTAACCCCAACCTTTTAACCAGACAATTTATTCTCCGAAAGGATGGAATGAATAGATCGTGTTGTGTTGAATCAGATGCATATCACTATAATCACAATTAGCTGAGTACTTAACCCTAATCAGTAATCCTGTTCCACACACTGTACCTAACTCTAACTCTAATCCTAGCCCTTATTTCAACTGCATCTGTTAACTTGACAATGTATTCTTCAAAAGGATGCACTGAATAGATCGTGTTTTGTCACATCGGATGCATATCACCATAATCACAATTAGCTGAGTACCTAACCCTAATAACTAGTAGTGCTATTCCATACCCTCACCCTTACTCTCACCCTAGCCCTAACCCTAACCATTACCATAACAATAAACCCAGGTCTACCTTTACACCAACTGTATTTTTTTAAAGGAATGCAATGAATAAATTTTGTTTTACCTACGTGAAGGCACATTATCATGATTACAATTAGCTCAGTACCTAACCCTAACAAGTAAACCTAATCCGTAACCTTATGTTAAATCTGACCTTAACTCTAACCATAACCCTAATTTGAACTGCATTTACAAACCAACCAATGTCTTCTCCCAAGCGACGCATTGAATAGACCGTGTTTTGTTGCAGTGTAAGACAAATCATCATGGTCACAATTTGCTAAGTATCATGCAACCCTAAAGAGTAGTCCTTAGCTGTACCGTTACGCTAACTCTCACCCGAACTCTAACCCTAACCCTAACTTCAACTGTAACCATAAACCAATCAATATGTTTTCTTAAGGAATTCAGTTAATTGATTGTGTTGTACCGAAGTGAGGGAACATTATCTTGATTACAATGAGCTCATTACCTAACACTGACCAGTAATCCTAATTCGTAACCTTACCCTAACTCGGACCTTAACAATAACCTTAACCTTCACTTTAACTGCATTTATAAGCCAACCGATGTGTTCTTCGAATTAAGGGACGCAATGAATAGGTCGTGTTTTATAAAAGTGAGGGCAAATCATCATGATCACAATTAGCTGAGTATCCAACCTTAAATAGTAATCCTTATCCATACCGTCACCCTTACTCTACCCGTAACTCTAATCCTGACCATTACCATAAGCCTAATCCCAGCTCTAACCACACACAAACTATCATGGGTTTGAACTACGATGACACCTGAAAGGTGAAGACGTGTAGACGCCTGAGTTCCCAGTTAGCACGCGAAACCTATTCAACTGAAATTTACGGTATGCCGAACCTAAAAAGCGTAGCCGCACAAAAGGCATGGCTGAAACTTCGAGGAGACAAACCGACACATCTAGTGCATCGGATGAACTTTCATTGGACTTCAAAAATTATGTCAGACATAGTGAAACATTGTGGACATTTGCTCACCGTGCGCGCGTGTGCATGTCCGCGCGTCGATATAACACGTAAATTTATGTTAGATTTCGTGACATTGTGTCATAAATCGCTAATTTTTTACATGTTAGCATAAATATCCTCGCTTGGGGCGAGTAGCATCTGAAAGCCAACACTTTTCTACACATGATTAACTAACAATAATTCGAGGATATCAAGTACTCTCGTTTCACTTTTTGCTTGAAATCTGTTACGCATTCGTCTTTTGGGGTGGAAGTCTATGGGAATTGCCTCCGAATTCGACGAACAAACATGTACATCACACACGTGTAGGCCTACAGAAAACAAACGAAGCAAGCAGTCAGTCTGGGGCGAGCGGTTTCTGACAGAAGAGATTTCACACTAAAACTTGATATAAGACTTATTCTCATTGGCTGTAAAATCTCGTTGCACTTTTGTTCCAAAAAGTTTTGTCTAATGAGAGACAATAATAGAAAAGAAGGCAACGAGAACTGCGGCAAATGACGTAATGCGACGATTCCATTATAGAGCGGGGGCGTCGCGAGCGTTGCGCGCAATCAGGTACGCGCTGCAGACGCGCAGGACTCACGACTCAGCAACGAGAACTGGATATTCCTGTGACATTTGTGTTCCTTTACTTAAAGTTCTAACAATTTCCAGAATATTTAGAACAACGCAGGTGAGATATTTGAAAGTTCCCTTACAAAAATGTCCTGTGGTATTTCCTGTGGTACCGATCTTTACCACACAAAATACCACAGGAAAATCAGTTACCACAGACACGCGTGTGGTACTGTACCATACATTCGTGTGGTAATGTGAGCGGAAGGCTGTGGTATTCTTGACGTCCTGTTGTATTCCTGTGGTAACACCAAAAAATACCACAGGAATATCTTACCACAGGCAAGTGTGTGGTAATATGCCATATACTCGTGTGGTAATGTGAGCGGAAGGCTGTGGTATTCTTGACGTCCTGTTGTATTCCTGTGGTAACACCAAAAATACCACAGGAATATCCTACCACAGGCTAGTTTGTGGTAGTGTACCATATACTCGTGTGGTAATTTGAGCGGAAGGCTGTGGTATTCTTGACGTCCTGTTGTATTCCTGTGGTAACACCAAAAAATACCACAGGAATATCTTACCACAGGCAAGTGTGTGATAGTGTGCCATATACTCGTGTGGTAATGTGAGCGGAAGGCTGTGGTGTTCTTGACGTCCTGTTGTATTCCTGTGGTAACACAAAAAATACAACAGGAATATATCTTACCACAGGCAAGCGTGTGGTTATGTGCCATACACTCGTGTGGTAATGTGAGCGTATTAAGGCTGTGGTATTCTTGTGATCCTGTTGTATTCCTGTGGTAACACCAAAAAATACCACATGAAGATCTTACCACAGGCGAGTGTGTGATAGTGTGCCATATAATCGTGTGGCAATGTGAGCGGAAGGCTGTGGTATTCCTGTTGTATTCCTGTGGTAACACAAAAAATACCACAGGAATAGATCTTACCACAGGTAAGCGTGTGGTTGTGTGCCATATACTCGTGTGGTAATGTGAGCGTATTAAGCCTTGGTATTCTTGTGATCCTGTTGTATTCCTGTGGTAACACCAAAAAATACCACATGAAGATCTTACCAGAGGCGAGTGTGTGATAGTGTGCCATATAATCGTGTGGTAATGTGAGCGGAAGGCTGTGGTACTATTCTTGACGTCCTGTTGTATTCCTGTGGTAACACAAAAAATACCACAGGAATAGATCTTACCACAGGTAAGCGTGTGGTTGTGTGCCATATACAGTACTCGTGTGGTAATGTGAGCGTATTAGGGCTGTGGCATTCTTGTGATCATGCTGTATGCCTGTGGTATACAGGCATTATAACACGTATTTGAAATACCCCAGGAATATCCGTTACCACAGGTAGACATGTGGTAAACCATAGATTTGTGAGATTTGTGTGGATGGAAGGCTGTGGTATTCTTGTGGTCCTGTTGTTTTTCTGTGGTACTGAATGTAAACACTCAAAAGACCTCAGGTATACCCCCTCCTCTCCCCCCCCCCCCCCAGTCAAAACCTGCTCTCAAAAAGCCCCGTCAGTATATGTAGTACCATAGATTTGTGTTGTAATGTGAGCGGAAGGCTATGGTTTTCTTAATTGTGGTCCTGTTGTATCTTGTGGTACTCGATGTAAACACTCAAGTACCCCAGGCCTCCACCCCCCCCCCCCCCCGACCCACAGTCAAAACCTGCTATCAAGAAGCCCAGCCATAGATTTGTCTTGTTATGTGAGCGGATCAAAGGCTGCGGTATTCTTGTGGTCCAGATGTATTCCTGTGGTACTCGATAAAATACCTCAGGTGGTACTAGAAAATACCATATAAAATACCACAGAGAAAAAAATAACACAGCAATACTATACAGCAGTGCATGTGGGTTTTTCTATATCACTGTCAATTGTGCCTGCTAGGCCTTCTGATCGATCACATAGATCAACATACATATGTGAAGCAAAAACAAAATCATAAAAATAGACAAAATGAAAAAAACAATAGAATACATAAGAATTTATCAAAAACAATAAGATACATAAGAATTTATTTGTTGTTTCAAACATTTTCAACATGATATTCTTAATTGTGCTATTTGGCATATTCGACAAAAGTTTGACCTTCATGCCATTTCTTTTTAATGAAATATTAATACATTTGCAAAATATGCATCTAATTTGCATAAAAATTAAGATGGACACAAATTTGGATACATTTTTACTAAATAAAAACTATGCAGCCGCGCTCGACATGTTCCTTTATCTCAGTGCATTATTGTGTCGAGCCTTCGTGGCCGAGATATTGAGGGGGGGGGGGGGGAGGTCAAAATGCCCCCCCCCCCCCCCCCCAGTCTAAACTTGCTCTCAAATATTTATTTAGATCTTTGGGTGATACTTCTAGTATATGCGAGCTGCAAAGGGACATGCATGATTTAGACAAAATATTCACTTCAATGATTAATCATTGAAGTGATTAATATTGAGGGGGGGGGGGAGGTCAAAATGCCCCCCCCCCCCCCCCAGTCTAAACTTGCTCTCAAATATTTATTTAGATCTTTGGGTGATACTTCTAGTATATGCGAGCTGCAAAGGGACATGCATGATTTAGACAAAATAGTCACTTCAATGATTAATCATTCTACTGGAAATGGGTTGTTAAATTCTATAGTCTGAATAAAAGACTACTCAGCTAGCTAGCTGGACACTCCTGTAACTGCACTGCATGATACAGTAGATGCACATTGCATGCATATTGTGCATAGCGCGCGCGCACACACGTACGTACGCACACTGCACTTTGCATGCATGCACATGCGCACTGCACTGACTGCCATTTTTTGAATTTACCGTTTGTGTGCCCGGTGATTCTTCATCCCGGTTCTTCATCTTCTTTCTTCTCCTGTGAAATTCAGGACAGACCCTTGTATTGTAATACATGGACAATCAATCCAAGGTAAGACCTACATTTAATGGTATTTACTAGCATTTCTATTGAATAACTTTGAAGCTATGTTTTTACAAAGATCCCAATAGTTTTCTGTATACATGCCCATAAAGCCCCATACATGCCATAAGTTGTTAGTCATGTAATATTGGAGTACATGTATTACAAGGCGGCAATCCCGTACATGATAGGGAACCAGGGTATCCCACTAATTTTATGAATTTTAACCTGCTTAACCTAACCCTGACCCTAGCCCTAACCCTAAACCTAATTCTTAACCTAACCCTAACCCTAGATACAATTTTCGCTGCTTAATTCATCAAAAAATGTGATTTCTAGGTCATTTTCTGCCGACGATAATCAGTATTGCGGCATTCCCATTGTGTGCATTATACATGTGCGATACTGCCTGGTCCCCTATTGTACGGCCTACGGGATTGCTGTAGGCCTACAGTACACATTGACAAATGGGTATTATGCACTTTACTGACTTGAGTCCCACCTCTAGCAACGAGGTTAAAAAGGTTAGCAACGAGTGCCTTACGTCATTTAGATCTAGTCGGTAAAGTGCATAATAACCTGACAAATACATACATACCTACGGTTCTTGTATCGCAAGGCATTATGGGACGGAATTCTAGTACTCGAGCGTTCAGTGACCGCTGCGGTTATTGACGACAATGTCATTTTCATGTTACAGATTTGTCACTTGGATCGGTTCCGCCGTGATAATTTTCAGTAAATCTGAATTGTATTTTTACGATGATAACTTTTGATTCGTATTATTGTATCTAAGTAATGATTTATAGAGGGTTTGTTGAGAAAATAATAAGCAAAGAGAGGGACCTTCAAGACGTCTTCGAGACTCGGGTGGTAGTCCCATATGTGCAAAGATGTGTGTGTTGTGATATGATGTGTGAAATTAAATACATAAAAAGTACAATAATACGAAACAAAGTTCTTATCGTTAAAATATGATTGAGATTTACTGAAAGTAATCGCATCGGAACCGATCCACATAACAAATCTGTAAAATGAATATAATAATATTGAACTTCGCGCTCGCCGCGGCTAGCGTCATGAGCGTTGTAAACAATATGACCGCAGCGATCGCTGAACGCTCACGTACTAGAATTCCGTCCCATCATACATTGCGATGCAAGAACCGTAAAGGCACGTATTGTGTACAACGGATAGCGGAGGGTGAACGCTAGCAGTCGTGTACATTTTTGCTTATTACATGATGTTATCCAGCCACTGCCGAGAGCCAATTTATGAATGGAAATATAGTAAACATGCGCAGTGCAAGCCTTCTATTTCCCCACACAGTATTCCACCAAAACAAGTGTGCAATTCTCTATAAAAAAGAAAATGTAATAAGCAAAAATGTACACGACCGTGACGACCGCTAGCGACCACGCTCTGCTATCTGTTGTACGCAATTTGTCAATGTGCACAGGTAAGCGAATTTCGATTACTTTTTATTTTTCCGTCAAAATCTTAAGAATTAGCGTCAATATGGCATCGTGTTCGTTGGAATTCATAGAGTCTATCGCAACGTGCACAAACTCAATTGGCTTCCGGGTTTCGGAGCGTTGCGTCAATATGCATGAAATTGCAGAGTTTCAATTATTTTCAATCAATACGGGAGTGATCCGATCACAAACCAAGACTATTTCCCGCATACACAATGTGACCGGTTATCGTTATCGCTATCGATAATTCCGCACGCAGTCTGAAGGAATTATTTTGGCAACCACATGGTCATGACGTGATCTGCGCGATTGACCAATCAGCGGTCTCCGAATCACTGTGCGGAGACGATCTATCCGTTGTACACAGTCTATGGACAGTTGTTCGTTGTGCTGTATGATGGGGTGACCGTAAATCGTGACTGTAAATCGGTCTGCATGTACATCTTATTCAATGATGAAAGACAAATTTGTTACCTGTTTCAAAAGACAAGGTATTCACACAGTGTATATTTAATGATAATTATCACAAATTGATTTCCTTTTTTTCTTCAGATGTGTATATGGAGCTACAAATCATGTACATCCCCGAAAAGGAAAAGAAGGGAGGCTAGCCACCACCAAGAGGAAGGATGCATTCTCCCTGGATAGCTGTGTGAAGGGGCCCTTATTATCTGTACATGTCCTGGAAGAAGACAGGTTTGTAATTAGAATTCTTTTCATGTAATTCACTTTTCCATAGTCAATGCTGTGTATAAACTAATACTGTATTCAATAAAGCTTTTGAATTGGAGTACACACTGATAGTATTACTTTACTTTTGAGAGAATGTGCAGCAAAACTTAGGTGCATTGTTATGAGTTATGGCAATTTAAATTGATTAAAACTAGTTGAACATCATCAACACAATAAGCATGCATAAATGGGCATATGACGTGGCAATAATTGATTTTAGTTGTGTTCACAATCAATTAAAGTTTTGCCAAATGACACAGTACATCATTACAATCATTACATCTATCATAATCATTAAGCACTCATGTTAGAAACATGTGCGTATCAGTAGATTTCTTTTCTTTTACAAGCATTGTCTTGTTCATTGTCATTTGTCATTGTCTGTTTTTTATATAATTTCTTTCGTACAGATCCTGACTGTGGGAGATCGACTGTTCTAGTTGACTGGAAAGAACAGGAGTCGCACGCTTCCATCATGAGCACAGGCGATTAATATTTTTTTAAACATAGAACTACATGTAGTACGGGGCTATGGACCACTTTCTGTTTACATTGGTTTTTACCAAAGTGGGTTAGCTCAATGTACGGTACAGTCCACGATTATTTGGCCCTGCAAAAAAGCAGGGCCGTGACCGTGATGCATCTTTAAATATGGAACAAATAGGCACATGTGCACATACTTGAAATTGGGACTGGAAGAACTGCCTTGTTATAATGAGATCTTGTATCAGTGCTCGTTTTAAGGGCGGGAGGAGGGGGGTGGAGGTAGACTGTGATGAAAATATGTACATGTGCACTGAAGATGTTTAGTTGTTTTTTGGGTTTTTTTTTTTTTTTGGAGGGGGGGGGGTGTACATGTATAACACTGTTAGATCTTCAGTTTTGTTTAGAAATGAAATGTGTACAATTGTCTTCTATAATAATTAGAAAACCTGTACATGTATACTTGGACATAGTGTTTCCTTTGACATCAGTGAATAAATCTTGAATTTATCAATTGAAATGTTGCATGCAAACCTGGAACTAGCTTCTAAGTGGAAAATTTGGGAGTGGATTTGGATGGTCTACGTGTACATCTAGTTCTCTTTTTACCTGCTAAGTACATGTAGGTCTATAGTTTTCTTTTATAAAGTGATATAATTACTGCAATATGTTTTTTCTTGTGCATACAGTGGATTGTCACTTGACTACTAGTACATGTATTTCGAAGTCAAGTCTTGCTGTTACGGTGTTAGGGTGCAGTAACTCTTTAATAATTTTACCTGCCTTTTTTCAAGTGTGTGTCCAAACAAAAATCTTGACCAAAGTATTCAGTGAATGACATGCTTTTATTGTATCATAGCTTTCTGATATACATGTATCCTTATATCAATCAAAGCATTTGTCATATTTGTTTCTCTTTTATTAAAAGATTACAGAACAAGTTCCTTAACCAATGTAGTATTGATATGTGGTATTATGATGTGGTAGTGCTTCGGTAAAGCAGTGCGACATCAGTACCACACAGGAGTGCCACTTCAATGCCACACAGTATCACAGCAAAACCACACAGGAGTATCACAGGAATACCACACAGGAGTATCACAGGAATACCACACAGTACTGCTGTGTGGTTTTGCTGTGTGGTATTTCTCTGTGGTATTTCTCTGTGGTACTTCTATGTAATATTCCTGTGTGGTATTTCCGTGTGGTATTTCTGTGTGGTACTGCTGTGTGGTACTTCTGTGCTGTATTTCTGTGTGGTACTGCTGTGTGGTATTTCTGTGTGGTACTGCTGTGTGGTATTTCTGTGTGGTACTGCTGTGTGGTATTTCTGTGTGGTACTGCTGTGTGGTATTTCTGTGTGGTACTGCTGTGTGGTATTTCTGTGTGGTACTGCTGTGTGGTATTTCTGTGTGGTACTGCTGTGTGGTATTTCCTGTGGTACTGCTGTGTGGTATTCCTGTGTGGTACTGTTGTGTGGTACTGCTGTGTGGTATTCCTGTGGTATTTGTAAAAAAATACCACAGGAATATCCTTTGGTATCTGTCTGTGTGTGGTATTTCCTGTGGTACTGATGTGTGGTATTACCACATAATTCCTATACGAAATTGGGACATTTACCACAGAAATATTCCTGTGGTAAATCCTGTGATACAATCCTGTGGTATTACCACAGGACATTTTTGTAAGGGTTCACCCATTGTTTAATGCTGTATGGAGCGTATTTCCCCATACACATCGCTAAATAATGAAATAAACGCATATTTTCGGTGTTGTCTGCACTCTGCAGCGGAAAGAATATTGTGTGAACGGTGACTGAGACTTGGTCCCACGCGTGCAAACATATGTTGGTTTTATAGTACTAATAGCAGCTTTATTACGAAATGATTAATTTGGTAGCTAGCGTACACTTGTGGGAATAAACATGGTAACTCAATAAAGCATGTCGACCCCTTAATTGTTACCCAGGACGAAAAACCAGTAGAAACCAGTAGAGAAAAACCATTAGAATCTCTACTGGTTTCTACTGGAAATTTTCTACTGGTTTGAATATGGAAAGTGAAATGATTTCCAGTAGAAACCATTAGAAATATGCCAGTAGAATACCAGTAGAAACCAGTAGAAATCTCTACTGGATCCAATACAAGACCAATAGAAGACCAGTAGAATACCAGTAGAAACCAATAGGAATCTCTACTGGATCCAATAGAGCTTCCTACTGGTTTCTACTGGAATTTTTCTACTGGTTTGAATATGGAAAGTGAAATGATTTCCAGTAGAAACCATTAGAAAAATGCCAGTAGAATACCAGTAGAAACCAGTAGGAATCTCTACTGGATCCAATAGAAGACCAGTAGAAGACCAGTAGAAACCAGTAGGAATCTCTACTGGATCCAATAGAGCTTCCTACTGGTTTCTACTGGAATTTTTCTGCTGGTTTGAATATGGAAAGGGAAATGATTTCCAGTAGAAACCATTAGAAAAATACCAGTTGAGTGCCGGTAGAAACCAGTAGCAAATTTCTCCTGGATCCATCAGAATACCAGTAGAAACTAGTAGAATACCTACTGGAGCCATCAAGAGACCAATAGGAATCAAAATTAAAAATATTGATGAAATATCGATTCAAATTTAGTATATGATAATCCAAATTATGGCATATTTCCTTATCGTTTTAACCTAATCCTATCCTACCCTATATTTATTCCTATTCTATCCTATTCCTATCCTAATTCCTATTCTTTCCTTCACAGACTTTCATATATATAGCAGTACGGTTATAAGGTTCATAAGATATTGGTTACTCTAACTTACATTTAAGAAGATCATTTTTGTTGTTGTTATCATTATTGTCTTCACTTAAGTAGGTGACATTCACTATTTTATGTTTAAACTTGAAATCATTACTTGGTAAAATTCCTTTTATCTGGTTAGGTGGAGGTTATCTATTTAAAAGTACAAAATTAGGACACGTAAATACATGCATGAATATTCATGAGCATCTCTATTTCTATTGGTTTCTATTGGTTTCTACTGGTCTCCATTACCAGTAGAATTCACTGGTCTCTAATGGTTTCTACTGGTCTGACTTAGTATTTTTCACACTCCTTTTCAAACCATTAGATCTCACTGGTTTCTATTGGTTTATACTGGTTTGACTTTGTATTTTTCATACTCCTTTTCCAAAGATTATATCTCACTAGTTTCTATTGGTTTCTACTGATCTCCAATACCAGGAGAATTCACTGGTCTCTAATGGTTTCTACTGGTTTGACTTTGTATTTTTCACACTCCTTTTCAAACCATTAGGTCTTACTGGTTTCTATTGGTTTATACTGGTCTCCACCAGTAGAATTCACTGGTCTCTAATGGTTTCTCCTGGTTAGACTTTGAATTTTTCACACTCCTTTTCAAAACATTATATCTCACTAGTTTCTATTAGTGTGAAAAAACAAAGTCAAACCAGTAGAAACCATTAGAGACCAGTGGATTCAAATGGTATTGAAGACCAGTAGAAAGCAATAGAAACCAGTGAGATCTAATGGTTTGAAAAGGAGTGTAAAAAAAGAAACAAAGTCAAACCAGTAGAAACCATTAGAGACCAGTGGATTCTAATGGTATTGAGGACCAGTAGAAACCAATAGAAACCAGTGAGATCTAGTGGTTTGAGAAGGAGTGTGAAAAAAACAAAGTCAAACCAGTAGAAACCATTAGAGACCAGTGGATTCTAATGGTATTGAAGACCAGTAGAAAGCAATAGAAACCAGTGAGATCTAATGGTTTGAAAAGGAGTGTAAAAAAAACAAAGTCAAACCAGTAGAAACCATTAGAGACCAGTGGATTCCAATGGTAGTGAAGACCAGTAGAAACCAATAGAAACCAGAGAGATCTAATGGTTGAGAAGGAGTGTGAAAAAAACAAAGTCAAACCAGTAGAAACCATTAGAGACCAGTGGGTTCTAATGGTATTGAAGACCAGTAGAAACCAATAGAAACCAGTGAGATCTAGTGGTTTGAGAAGGAGTGTGAAAAAAACAAAGTGAAACCAGTAGAAACCATTAGAGACCAGTGGATTCTAATGGTTTCTACTGGTCTTCAATACCATTAGAATCCACTGGTCTCTAATGGTTTCTACTGGTTTGACTTTGTTTTTTTCACACTCCTTCTCAAACCATTAGATCTCACTGGTTTCTATTGGTTTCTACTGGTCTTCAACACATTAGACTCTACTGGTTTCTACTGGTTTCTACTGGTTTGATTTCGTAGTTCCTCTTCAGACCAGTAGACTCTACTGGACCAGTAGAAACCAGTAGACGGTCTCTACTGGTTTCTACTGGTTTCTATGGGAATTTCGACCTGGGTACTAGTCTTGTTACTTGTGTTGGAATTCATGGTTTCAAACTGACATGAAGGTTCGACTTCATTTGCATTTGTCTGACTCTGAGTTTGAAATAAGGGCTTGATAGCTCTGGCTAGGCTCTAGCTTAGATCCGCCAGTTGAAGGGAAGATTTTAGAGCAATGCTACGTTTCCCCTGTAACCAACCCCATATCTAAAATTATGTTATGAAACACAAGTGCTTGCGGTCAATAGATGAAGAACGTGTGGAGGATGCATGCGAAATCTGTTTGCATTTGGAATCATTTGAACCTGTGTCCTACTTGTGCAGCCGTGGGAGGGATAATCCGTAAATTAAGCAATCACCCCTATATGCCATAATGGAGTAGTCCTACCCAATTCGAGCCGAGACCGGTGATGCGCGCTCGGGCAGCGAGCGCGTATTCACCTTTTGTCCAAAACGGGCTCAAAGTTTTCACTATGAAGGGCATTGCAGATAACAAAATCTATGTGTGCAGGTTTTGACAAAGCTCTGGATTTCTTAGGTGACAGGACTGAAAAGCTAGAGAAGCGAATATCTCCACTAGAGAAGAAAGTAAGGAATTTGAGATTGCTACCCAACAAAACACCCAAGCCCTAGTGAAGTCGGTGCTGGGAGAGAACAAGCTTTCAAGGTTTTCTCGCAGGAACAATTTAAGAATGGTAGGGTTGCCTATGTCTCACCAGGAAAAATGAATGGAAGTAGCTACATCTTTTCTCGAGAAATTCTTTGACATGCAATCCCCTCGAATCGAGGGAGCTCATCGTGATGGCCGGAAATTTGGAAGTAAGCCACACCATCTACTTATCAAGATGTCGTACCAGGATAAGCGCTTCGTGC
Source organism: Arbacia lixula (assembly GCA_963669155.1). Taxonomy (NCBI): domain Eukaryota; kingdom Metazoa; phylum Echinodermata; class Echinoidea; order Arbacioida; family Arbaciidae; genus Arbacia; species Arbacia lixula. The sequence continues at coordinate 809,132 of OZ022583.1, read as the reverse complement.
TATCGCAACAGCGAAAAAATTGGAGCAATACCCTTTATACATATCATCGACGATTTGTCAGCTGTACAAAAGAAAAAATGGCAAAAAGGAATCATTTAACGCGGGGAAGCGGCACTACTTCTCTGCTGGAAAATGGCATGATAGCAGGGGTAATTTGGTTTGGTTGTACAACCCGTGTCGAAATTCCCAGGGAAACCAGTAGAAACCAGTAGAGAGCGTCTACTAGTTTCTACTGTTTTTTTCCATAAACCAGTAGAGTCTGAAGAGGAACTGCAAAATCAAACTCGTAGAAACCATTAGAGACCAGTGAAATCTACTGGTATTGGAGACCAGTAGAAACCAATAGAAGCTTAATGGTTTGAAAATGAGTGTGAAAAATACAAAGTCAAACCAGTAAAAGCCATTCGAGACCAGTGAATTCTACTGGTATTAGAGACCAGTAGAAACCAATTGAAACCTGTGAGACCTAATGGTTTGAAAAGGAATGTGAAAAATATAAAGTCAAACCAGTAGAACCCATTCGAGACCAGTGTATTCTACTGCTATTAGAAACGAGTAGAAACTAATAGCAACCAGTGAGACCTAATGGTTTGAAAAGAAGTGTGAAAAATACGAAGTCAAACCAGTAGAAACCAACCAGTGAAATCTACTGGTATTGGAGACCAGTAGAAACCAGTGCGACCTCATGAATATTCATGAGCATTCACGTGCCACAATTTTGTACTTTTAAATAGATAACTTCCACATATCAAGATAAAAGGAATATTAAAGTACCTATACCAATGCATGATATGAAGTTTAAACATATCAAGTAGTGAATGTCACCTCCTTAAGTGAAGACAATAATGATAACAGCAACGAAAAATTATTTTCTTATGTAAGTTGTACGAACCAATATCTTATGAACCTTATAGCCGTAACACTATTTATATGAATGTGTGTGAAGGTAAGAGTAGGGAAAAGGACAGGAATAGGATAGGATAGGAATAAGTATAGGATAGGATAAGATAACATTAAGTAAGACCACTTGGAAACATGCCATGATTTAGATTACCCTAAGACAAATTTGGATCAGTATTCAATCAATATTTTTAAATTGGATTAACATTTTGATTCTACTGGTTTCTACTGGTATTCAACTTCAATTCAATTAAATTTCAACTTTATTCAACCATTATTGTCAAAAATAAAAAACAAAACAAAACATTTTCAACATAACATATACAAAAAGTAATGGTTTGGACCCTTGTAAAGCAGTGTTCTGCTTATAAGTCAGGGCCCATATTACAGACAAACAATAACTACATATACACATTTTTAAAAATAACAAACATTAATAGTCTAAACATGCATACATATACACACACAGACATACACACGCAGACAGGCAGACACACACACATATACACATGAGGATACACACAGTGGTAGATTAGAAATCAAGATGATATAGAGAAAAGGGGAAAAGAGAAGGGGAAAAGAGATTCAAGCAGGAAGATGAATGAAGATTTCCTACTCAGTTGAGGATGTCTTCTATTGATCTTTTATTGGATCCAGTAGAGATTCCTACTGGTTTCTACTGGTATTCTACTGATATTTTTTGTAATGGTTTCTACTGGAAATCATTTCTCTTTCCATATTCAAGCCAGTAGAAAATTTCCAAGAGAAACCAGTAGGAATCTTTACTAGACCCAGTAGAGATTCCTCTTGGTTTCTACCGGTATTCTATTGGTATTCTACTGGTCTTCTATTGGTCTTCTATTGATCTTCTATTGGATCTAGTAGAGATTCCTACTGGTTTCTACTGGTATTCTACTGGTCTTCTGTTGGTCTTCTATTGGATCCAGTAGAGATTGCTACTGGTTTCTTTTAGTATTCTACTGGTATTTTTTTCTAATGGTTTCTACTAGAAATCATTTCACTTTCCATATTCAAACCTGTAGAAAGTTTTCAGTAGAAATCAGTAGAAATTCTAATGTTTTTTCTCGACTGGTTTCTTCTGTTTTTTCGTCCTGGGATTAAGCAGCGTGCAACAACCCTCAAGTACAAGCAACACTTCTTGTTGATGACCACAGCCAAACCCAACACGATGATGACCAGCAGGTATATCCCGACAAAACGAAGCCTTCGTCTTCGACCGCTCACCGGATTACAGCGGAGATTCATGCTGAGCCTTCCCAAGTTCAGTGAGAGTGAAAAGAATTATTAAGTAGAAAAATCTCCATAAAATGTGGATGAAAAATCATTGCATCCTATGTTGTATGCTGTCACGGTGTGACGTGATATTATATTATTTACGTGAATTAGATTGTGGTAGTATAGCCACCACAGTAAAGTGTGAATATGAAGGGCACCATTTGGTTACAAGTGTATCCATTGAGATAGTATGGGGGAGCACGATTGGCAAACAATACTAATGTGTTTAGACTGGACAGAGCCAGGTCGTCGACCCACAGGCTCTAGGCCCTGAATGCTGAGTTCAATACACTTCAAATAAGAAATGGGAGACAAGATAACTAAAGAAGGAAATCTTCCGGTCATTCATAATGTTTCCACATCAAAGAGGACCTAACATTATGTGGTCAGTGCCAGGGTAGATTTAAACAGGTGCTTTTGATAAACATTGTACTATAATTATACTGATGTTATATAGTCTCTGTGTATCCATTGTTTTGTCGAAGAGGTCTGATCCCCCACACGGTATCGATTCGACCCCGCCCTGTGACATATGCAGAATGAATACATGTACTGATTGGAAGTCACATGTCATCGTTGATAAGATTTCATTTTGCCTTTGAGACGTGCATTTTGCTTTCTTTCATGACAATTTATAACTACTCCAAATGACAGGCGACAACACGTTTACCAAGCTACATTTCAACAGATTCGAATGAAGTCTTAAAGCAGTCATGCTCCTTTATACATATTGATATTTCTGTTCCATATCAAATGTGTTAAATGTGATAAACATGCGTATAAAGATTTTTTTGACGGAAGTGAAAATCTTGGCTCTAGGAAAAATCGTATACTTTTCTGTACACAACTATGTTCTAGTATGTACAAATGGAATACGTGTATCCCATCATTATGCGAGGAAGTCTGGCTGTAGCCATTTCCAATGCACTGGTATGCATACCTGGTTGTTGAACATTAAAGCTGGTTCTTTTTTATGCATAGTCCTCATGAAACTGACATTCTGAAATATTTGGAGCCGCGAAACATCTGTGTTTTTAATGCCTTGCTACCTTACTCAATTAAAAATGAATCAAGTGAATTAGCCAACCACTCTCCTTTATGATAGATTTTGTATGGATGTCTTCATTGTTTTGTTGTCATTTGTTGACTGTATATTCAAGCTGAAATTTCGCCATGATCCTGTCATCTCATTAAAAAACAGAGACCACACTAGCTTTTGCTAGTTGGCTCAGCTACAACACACTAAAATTTCAAGACAAAAAGACAAAGAGACAAAAATATAAGCGATATACAGTTCGTGGAAGATCGTCATGTCATTTCATTATTGGAAATAAATGCCTCACGTACATACGTCAGATTTGGGTTGTTACAGTGATCATTTTAAATATTATAATAATTCATATAAACGATAGCAATCGATTTAAATTAAGTTTGTTTCGATCACTGATATAGATCAAAATTATTCTAGCGCCATCTAGGGGCTGCTGATTTGTGCTATGAAGGAATGGCACCACATTTGATTTTCACCATATGAAAACTGGTTATCTGAAGACATCCTTCACCATTATGTACATTCTACGCTCATAAGAAGGCAGAAAGGAGGTTTGTAAAGACATGCACGCTGTCATTGAAGTTATAAATGCTGTATGGGTGAAATTATTGATGATTTAATATGTTTGATAAGCACGCCAGTCTGCGTGTACATTACACAGTTATGATACTACGTCAATGCATGTATGTAGCGAAGATAACGTTGGTACACACATCATTGGTCATTATGTAATGTCAAATACGACACACGAGTGAAATGCATGCATGAGATGTTTAATGATTTACCTCGTTTGAGTTAGTGGACAAAGACGTGTCACTTGATTGTTTTTCTTGAGAAAGTTAATACACATTTGGAACTGTTAATGCTTCATGAATAATCCAAGTTTAGGTTATAAGATACATGAGGTAATTAATGAAAGGAATCAAGATGTAAGCATATTACATGTATAAGGAAACAAAGTCAAGGTGTTATTCAGAAGTCTGATATTATATCCATGGTTAAACTGTTTTACACATGCATTGTTGATATGTGTCATTATGAAAGAGTTAACACAGATTAATTGTAGCATGTTAAGTGCACATTAGTCATGAGTCACTTGATTTCTGAATGTATAAGTTATCATGAGTAGTTGATTTATGATCTGTTCATTTATATCTCCTATGTACAGTTTTTACGGAGCAATTGGAGCGAAATTGGAACAATAAAACCAACGACCAATTCAAACTTAACGACGCTTCAGCTACATGGGTATTGTTACCTCATATCAAAATTTACACCATGATGGCATGATCAAAATGCAAACCATACGGCAATGTCTCAGCTACAACATATTGAAATTTGGGAGAAAATCAAGACTGGATTACCTCAAATGGGTAAAAAAGCTCATGACGTCGTAGATGAAAATTTATATTTTCGATTTATATGACAGAATCATGTCTTAATGATAAATTCAAGGGCTAAATTAGACACGAAATCACATCTACACTTCATACTCTTTCAGTACATGTATATGAAAACAAAATTGGGGGTCAACAGCTTGAGGAGCAATGGCCGTTTGAAGATTGTCATGTTTTTACAATAATTATTTGCACACAAACACAAAAACGCACGCGCGGACTTTCAACTTTGACGCACCTGCACCAACTTGGTATTGCATGAACATGGCTCAAAATGACAAGACCCAATGCATGTAGTGTCAAAAACATTCATATAGTGTAATAACGTTGTGTTTGCGTTACGCACGTAAACACGAGCCTACGCGCGCGCACGCCCGGAAACTTTTGAAATGCTTAAAATGGCCTGAAACATATGCATCAATCATTGTGGTTAATGTTGAGCATTTTGAAAATCTGCACGCGCATTTATGCACTAACGTACACGTACGCGCACGTTTTTTAATTGACCTTTATTTTCTTTTCATTATAACCTGTCAAATTTTATTACATTTATGTAAATGATCAGTTTTAGATTTAATAATAGATTTTTGTGTTGCAGTGGTAAGTTGACATATAAACCTATACATTTGATGAAACGTAACGTTGCGTTTAATAATAGTAGAATCAGACCAGTCCACGAGCCATACGACCTGTGGCCTATTAAAAAATTGTCGCCTTTCTGATTATAATTACTTGCTCGTTAAGAAAATGCAATTTTCTTAACGAGCATTTAAAATTAAATCTAGATATTTAAAAATGCAACTTTGTATTTTCTTAGAACACATCATGTGTTTTTATGTTACGGGATATTAAATATGTAAATACTTACAACATACAACATTGAATAGCCTGAAGAAAGGGCGAATATGCTTTATGGTTGCACAGTTTATTTTCCTTTCCATTGTAGTGTAACTATCCGTTTACTCATTACCTGTTTTGAATATTCGGGTGGCATTCCATCTCTCAACACCAAATTTCAATACCATAGTAAATAATGAAAAACTAAGAAAGGAATTTATCATGCATGCTTAACATCCAACATTCATGTATACAAAATACAATGCGTAATAATCGGTAATTTGGTGCCAGCTATCAAGACGTTTGTATTGATCATACCAGACACGTAATAACCATTGACCTTCATAGAGCCCATATTTTAAAACAGAATACGTAACAATCAGTCTTCATCTTTTTAAAGTCGCGCTTGGAATTATAACACTTAACTAAAAGTTGCTAGATTCGTAAATAAATGCTACAACTAGTTTGTTTTTAGAATACATTCTAAATATTTTAAAAGAAATTAAGAATACACGACTTGTATATGTTTTCAGTATTACAGTTTGTTTAAGAACATTTTTATTTTGTCAACAAAATAATTTATTTCGATAATTGATGACAGTTAGATACTACGAGAACGTTTATGTGTTCTTTTCATTTTTTTAATGTACAGTATACTGCATGTTATCGAAGTTGTATGTGAATTGTCCAATACCGGACCAAATCGGAGACTACCTGTTGGTGGACGAACGACTCAGTTACACAATCAACAAAATAACAACATGACAGAAACAGCATGAAACGTGCCTTATATATACCCGGGGCCATAATTGCTCGTCACAAGTAGGGTGGCTTGCCTAATGTGATCTGCAGCAAGCACCTGATTGGCTGCTACTCGTCCCGTCGAGACAGCACGTTCCATTAATGCAGAGGGGTATGGAGTGTGCAACCAATCACCAGCAAAATATAAGTTATCAATGCCACATTCTACTGCAAAAGTAGTGGTTGGACGAATGTGTTCCAGATGAGTGGAAAACGATGCGAAATTATCACCTGAATGGACGAAGGAAGCTAGTACTTTAAAATCGTTCTCAAATATCTCCGGATAGATATCCCGCACAGTTGGTGCAATGACTTCCCACACCTCTTCGTCCCTCACATCCCCGTACTTCCACGCATAAAGGTGAAACTCCACAATGGACCCACCGGTGAGCGCACTCCACGCGCGCGATTTTTCTTCGATCAAGTGATACTGTACAACCAAATTGACTGGGTGGAACTCTGGAGTTTGCAAAATGGCAGGCCGACCTGAATCTAGCAGTTTATCGAACCACACGCGGAGGACTTTGTAGTGGGGAGCGATGCGAAGCTGCTCAAGCCGCATATTAACACATTTCACTTGAGGATTGTTTGGTAGTTTTCGGTGAGTTTCGGCAAAAATTGATTTCACGGCTGATATGTCCGTTGCTAATATCACGTGGTCGTATCGCATTGATTCCAATGGTATGCCCGTTACATTCTGAGTGCCCTTGGAAAAGGTGAATGCCGTCACCGGGGACCTCTTTTGGATCCTGCAGATGAAATTGAAAAATGAAAAAGTGCTGAAAATGAGGAATTTATCAAAGTGCTCTACATTCAATTTAAATACATGCTCTACGACCTTGAACATTATGAAATGTGACATTGGCAAAGCCATTTAAGCGATTGGTTCTCTTTTTCTGTTTGTGCACGATATTCCACCACATAGCAATCATACCGATACAAAATCATACACAAATTGTTTTAACGTGACCGTTGATGTTAAAAACATAGCAGATTTCATGACACATCTCTATAACCAATCATTTGAGTATGGTCGTTTTGGGAGCGACCCGCTCGAAAGTGCAAAGTATTGGTGATACAAACACTGACACACAATAGTGCTCCCTGGACGCGAGCCGCGTGGTGGTGAAGTCACACAAACACATCAAACAAACGCTCGAGACGACGCCATGGCCGTCCCGTCATTAACCAGGATGGTGCTAACATTTCACTACGTGTCGAAATTATGGAGGAAGTCATGTGATCGATGCTCAGCTATAAGAGGTCGTAAATGAGCAGGCAGATGTGAAAATTTAAACGAGGTGGACTAATTCCTTCAGTTCATAAATGGTTAACGCAACGATGTTGAAATAACAGCTAACAGCGCAGAGGAAAATAAAAGTGATATCGCCAAAGCAACATCCAACATCATCGATCTCTTTAAAGAAGCTGATCGGATGAAGGGGCATTCATGATGTTTCAACCTGCGCTCTAGTGGCTTGCAGGAAGGGGAAGGAGAAGAGCTGTTTCTTATTCAGATAACAGTAAAACGTAATTTGAAGGTAGATTGCATGTTTGAAAGGGCGCCACGCGTTGGGGAGTGGCACGCCACATAAATGTATCTACTGATCAGCATGAGATTTGGCAATGAGAAAGGCGCGACAGGAGTCTGGAAATTTGTTGTATTTTGTCACGGAAAATCTTAGGCCTTATAGCATGGACAATCATGGTTAAATCATGAAGGATGCATACTAAGGAGTAATTAAACGTAGGTTAACCCAGGGTAAGCTGCCGATTGACACTACCTTACTGTTAAAGACGGACCATGGAAGGAATGTAACGAGTCTTGCGAATCGTAAGATCTGTAATGTGCTTCCCAATCATTATAATTAACGTTTTATATCATTTTTATCATGGTTAGTGAACCATTGTTAGAATCTAAGCTCATGACATGTATAAGGAAAACACTCTGTAAAAGTAAACTGGATTTGCTACAGAGAGGTCCGCACAAAACTGTCTATGAGCTTAATAGAATATTTAGGTTGGTACTTAATCCCTGTAGGTGATAACGACTCTCATTTATTTAAATATGTTTTTATTCCCACTCCTGTAGGAACTGATACTATAGAACGTGGATGGGATCTGTATGGTTGTTTGAAAAAGTTTCAACAAATGAGGACGCGTAGTATTTCCAAATGTATACGAAAACAACTGTTTGCGTTCCAGCCAGGCCAGTAGTAGCAGTATGTGTGTATACCAAGGCCAACCAGCCAGACCAGTAGTGCCGGTGTGTGTATATGTCAAGGCCGACCAGCCAGGCCAGTAGTACCGGTATGTGTGTATACCGAGGTCAACCAGCTAGGCCAGTAGTACAGGTATGTGTGTATACCAAGACCAACCAGCCAGGCCAGTAGTGCCGGTGTGTGTGTATACCAAGGTCAGCCAGCCAGGCCAGTAGTACCGGTATGTGTGTATACCAAGGTCGACCAGCCAGGCCAGTAGTGCCGGTGTGTGTGTGTGTGTGTGTGTATACCAAGGTCGACCAGGCAGGCCAGTAGTGCCGGGGTGGGTGTGTGTGTATGTCAAGGTCAACCAGCCAGGCCAGTAGTACCGGTATGTGTGTATACCAAGGTCAACCAGCCAGGCCAGTAGTGCCGGTATGTGTGTATACCAAGGTCAACCAGCCAGGCCAGTAAGTCCGATGTGTGTGTATGTCAAGGTCAACCAGCCAGGCCAGTAGTACCGGTATGTGTGTATACCTTGCCGACCAGCCAGGCCAGTAGTACCGGTATGTGTGTATACCAAGGTCAGCCAGCCAGGCCAGCAGTGCCGGTGTGGGTGTATACCAAGGTCAACCAGCCAGGCCAGTAGTACCGGTGTGGGTGTATACCAAGGTCAACCAGCCAGGCCAGTAGTACCGGTATGTGTGTATACCAAGGTCAGCCAGCAAGGCCAGTAGCACCAGTGTGTGTGTATACCAAGGTCAACCAGCCAGGCCAGTAGTACCGGTATGTGTGTATACCAAGGTCAACCAGCCAGGTCAGTAGTACCGGTATGTGTGTATACCAAGGTCAACCAGCCAGGTCAGTAGTACCGGTATATGTGTATACCAAGGTCAACCAGCCAGGTCAGTAGTACCGGTATGTGTGTATGCCAAGGTCAACCAGCCAGGTCAGTAGTACCGGTATGTGTGTATACCTTGCCGACCAGCCAGGCCAGTAGTACCAGTATGTGTGTATACCAAGGTCAGCCAGCAAGGCCAGTAGTACCGGTATGTGTGTATACCAAGGTCAACCAGCCAGGCCAGTAGTACCGGTATGTGTGTATACCAAGGCCGACCAGCCAGGCCAGTAGTGCCGGTGTGGGTGTATACCAAGGTCAGCCAGTCAGGCCAGTAGTACCGGTATGTGTGTATACCAAGGCCGACCAGCCAGGCCAGTAGTACAGGTATGTGTGTATTTCTATTTTTCTATTTTATTTAGCCTATTTCTCTCCACTGCTGAAGGAAGGCCTCCTCGTAATTTTTCCATCTTGATCTATCTTGTGCCGTTCGTGTCCATGTCACACTACCATATTCTCTAATATCGTCAATCCACCTCTTACTTTGTCTGCCTCTTCTTCTGGTGTTAGCCCTAGGGGTCCAGATGGTTAATTCATATGACCATCTGTCATCTTTCCTCCTGGCCAGATGACCAGCCACCTCCATTTCTTTGATTTAATTTCCTGTACTATGTCCCGTACATTGGTTTTCTTTCTCAAATCCTGGTTTCTACCTTTGTCCCTCTTTGTAACACCAATCATAATTCTTTCCATAGCCCTTTCGGTTACTCTAAGTTTTCTCTCCAGTCTCTTAGTTGTGGTCCATGTTTCTGCTCCATAAGAGAGCACAGGTATGATACATTGGTTGAAAATCTGTTTCTTGAGAGAAAGAGGGAGCTTCTCATCACGAAAGAAAGACTTGAGCTTGCCAAATTTTGCCCAAGCCAACTGGATCCTTCTATTCACTTTCCCTGCTGTTTCGTTTTCTATGGAGATCTTTTTGCCCAAGTATATGTAGTTCTCTACCTTTTCTACGGTCCTCCCCTGAGGACCATCCATTGTACCAGTGTCCAGCTTGGGGTAATTTACATTACTATTTGGTATTTATATTACCGTTTCTTAATATGTTCTTGATTGCTTTGTGAATGTACGGTATGCGTAGTGAAGTTTTACAATTTAATTGGTGTAAATTATAAGTGTTTAAATTGCATGTGTTGTAACAACTGCGTTTAGAGTGGGATAGCGATTGATAGAGTCGCGTTGACTTTTCCTTACGTACGTATACAATTCTTAGATGTGTTTGAATTGCATTTGGTTTATGTTAATTACAGATTGTTTTGAATGTTATCTTTGTTCTCTGCAGGGTTTTTCGTTTTGGTTTTTCTCTTGTTCTGTTTTTGTTATAGTTAAACTTTTGTTTCGCGTTTCAAGATTTGTCGCTTGAAACGCTACTTCTATTCTACGCTTTATTTTCTTTTCATACATCCACGTCGGATGTGTGAATAAAACTCCTATATAAAACTATAACTTGCGAGTGGTTCTGTGTGGTGATCCCGATGAGACTCTAATACGGTCTAAAACTACTAAACAACAATACACCACGACACACATTACGACATGTATGCCAAGGCCGACCAGCCAGGTTAGTAGTACCAATTTTCCCCTAATATGATCAAATCACGGTCAGTAAGAATTCTCCTCACAAAGCTAGAAAAAAAAGAGAAAATATTTCTTAGGTACACTGCATAAAATAAACAAACACCATATCACTTTTCACACTCGATTTTCTTTATTGCATTATTCATAGATTGTTATTATTGTTTTCGTTCATCTTCTTCCTCCTTTTTACCTGTTTTTATCACATTACATGAACCCCTTAAATTGTTATTTTCGTAAGTTTAAATCTATTTGCAAAGGTTTGTTCAATATGTTTAGGGGAAAAAGCCACGTGCGAAAGCTCCCAGAAATGGCGTCTTAATTCAAACTTAAATGAATAATAATGTATTATTTTGCAAGTTATGGATCAATATCAAGTTATGCTTTGTAATTATATTCGAACATTTCCAATCATGTGACATATGTATTATTTCATGTTCTGTTAAGTACGATCCAATGATGAAGGAAAATGAATGTTTTAAAGCTTACAATCATCATGGAGTAAAGTGACTTGACTTACTTGACTTTGAGCGTCTTCAATCTGCGTTCCCAGGGATCAAAAATCGCTGATCGGTGATCTAACACAGCTATCTCACGATTATCCGCCTATGTAAGTACAGTTAAGAAGAGTTATACATCAATGAAAATACACGTAGACTGTACAATTTGACAACGGAGTCCACACTCTTTCCTTCCTCTTGGTAAATGGTATAAAAACCGACCATGAATCAACTAAGTGTAGCATCGTATCAACTAACTAGGTATAACAGTGGAGAGGGTATTCTTTAGTGATCGAGAACAAAGGCGATTTTAAGATTAAAGTATAAACTCCAGAAGGAATATGAACATTCACTTTGTTACGATAGCAGATATAACATGGTTTTTGGATCACCTATATGTCTGCATGTCCCTTCAGAGCAGCTTATATTTGTTTTGTATTGATAAGTGTAATCATTCACGTACAAAATAAGAATAATTAAATAACTTTCTTTTAAAATGTTCAACAACATACACGAGCAAACACTTTATCATGTTTTTGTGAGATTACAGGATCTCTTTAATAAACCACAATAATTTCACATCAAATCTGAAATGCTGTGACAAACATTGTAGGGACCGCTCAAGATTCAGGTCGCCTACATCTATCTCCTCTTCGTGATGAATATGACATCTACATATTAGACAATATTTTGATGACAGCGCAGGAGCCCTGCCCCGTTTCCCCGCCTACTCCCCCCCCCCCCCCTCCCCCACCCACTCCCGCTCCCCTTCCCCATCAACTACAACCATTCTGGATCTCCATTGATACATACTCTGTGGTCTCCAGTGAAGAAGAAATGTGAATACATCATGACTTCAGCTGCATTCAGCGTATCATGCTCATTAAAGGTGACCGAGACGGAGGGGCGGAGGATGGTGTCTGCAAACCACAGTGGAATCTGATCTGCTTTCACCCATTCATCTGCAAAGAACCATTCCGAGAATAGGGCTCAAGTTCGAGACAAATTTGAGTTGCGACATTGTACGTGATATACATCTCTATTTCATATTTTGGCATGGTACTCTGGTTAGATTGACAGCTTAAAGGGATAGTTTACTCTGAAGATAAGTTAGTTTCAATAAAAACAGACTTATGAAAGAAACATATTAGTGAAAGATTGACGAAAATCCGTCTAAGGATAAGAAAGTTATGATCTTTTCAAATTTCAATTTTGTGACGTCACGTGCGAGGAGCCGTACCATATGCTGTGTAAAGATTAATTCCAAAAATAGCTCTTTTTCTGTTTTGGGCAACGGAATATTTTTCATACAGGTATGTTTATAAGAATGTATGTCTAATGATGTATCAGATGCACAAATAAAACGATGCATTGTACACAACATATGGAGTGCACCTCGCACGTGACGTAACAAAATCAAAACTTTGAAAAGATCAAACTATCACTAATATGTTTCTTTTATGTTTTTGCCTTTATTAAAAGCAATTAATTCCAGAGTGAACTTTCCCTTGAACTACCTCTCTGAAGGGGGCGCTAAAACACGTTCACGCACGTAATACTCACTATCTTAGCAACAAATTACTTCAACCTGAATGAAATGGTATAACATCTTTAATCATCCATATTACCAATGTCTAGTCATGAGACTATTGGTGTTGGTGTGTGATACCTGAAATTGATTTTAATTTGCTGCTCCAAAATCATCGTCTCACAAATTATCATTACTATTTTTATTTGTTGATTGAACTGTTTTATAAAGCATGCAATATGTGTATGTTGATTTTTAGTGCTTTGAGAACCGATGAATGAATACTTTTTTGGATGAAAACTGGTCTATCGCGTGTTAAGAACAAAGGGTGCATATAAGGTATGATAACACTCTGTCAGTATAATGAAGACATAATACAGTACTGAAAACCTCTTACCAAAAGTGAAATTCCCGTACTTGTGATACACAGTGTCATGATTGTAGTATGCAAAACGGATAGACACCTTGATGATCGTGAATATATCTGCCACTTTGAAGTTTGGGCTCTTCAGCAATGTGGCTGCAGGAAGACAAAGCAATTGAAAGAGAGCGGGTGAATGTACAAAAGAGAAAAAGCAGATAAAACGGGATTAACATCACGGTAACGGTGAATTATCTATTGGGTCTATATACCTATTCTTTTTTGCTTTGCTGTATGTACCGAAGAAAAAAGACATTTAAAAATTGCCTGGTGCGCTCGAAACACTGTTGTGGGGACGTTCTGCGCCAGGAAATGCAGTTTTATCATTTTTACTAGAGCGATTGCAACAAAACGGCAAGTAACCGACTCGTATGCCCCCGCACTACTGCACATATACTGACGTATTGATGATAATCGCTATTCGTATTTGTCCAATGCCTGATAATTGCTATTTGTCTATCAATCTTGAACTTTGTCCATGATATCGAAATGATTCATATTGATACATCGTGTCAAAATACGTCCAAAGCTGTCCAAAACATTATCTGTAAATTGTTCTGCCATGTACTATCATTGTACAAAGTTCCATGAAATGGTTCAATAATTTTTTAAGTGATCGTGTAAATGGAATCCAGACGGAAATCCCAGATAAACGTTATACAGTACGTGTCACGGTGATTGTATGTTGATGTCTACTTTGGTTATATCACCAAAGTAGAAAATGGAAAAGAAGTAAATAAGTTCTAACCTATGACATTGAATGGGTATGTTCCTTTGCTCTCCAGGACCTCTGGCTTGTAGTTTCTGAACTTGAAGTGATTGGCGGTCCATCGTTGAAAGTTGTCATTAATGCCAAGACGCTGGCGTACGTCTTTGAACGTGTAGTAATTGTAGAACCAAGCTATACATGACATCACAAGCACATGGGAATAAAATGACCATAGATGTAAGATATTGACAAAAGAAATAGGGTACAATCTCTCCACAATGGTATTTCAAACGTTTGATGTCGACTAAATTACTTTAGTTTTCGAGACTAAAGGCGACATGTACCGGCAATATCGTGTGGTCACTCGAACTCCTGAGATAATTTTGACAATATATCTAAATACGATGGGTTAGGGGCCATCATCAATACGTGGAGATGGTGAGGGGTGGCCTTCTTGAAGGAATCCCTCAGCAGTCTTATAACAAAGACTGATGCACCATTACATCATGCAAATCAAGAAGATTTTTTGTGTGAACAAGTTATTTCAAAAGTGTTCTCATTGTTCTTCTATAGTGTACTATTCGATCAAACTTTAGGCCTTGAATGACATGTTGCCAAAGTTTGTTCATTTCAGTTTTCGTTCTAGGGACCTCCTGACACGTGTGTCACACTTTTGCTTCATTTATGCAATATATATTGTCACAACCATCCATTGAGCGTGGAAAATGAGCGAGTTTCTCACCATGGAAGCCATGGTCTACCCTGAATGACTCGCCCAAGACGTCGACTTCAGTGCTCTTGAGTCTGCCACCCAGCATGGGGGCAGCCTCTCGCACTGTCACCTGGTAGCCCCTCTCTGCCAGCTCCAATGCTGCAGACAGCCCGGCAAGCCCCCCGCCTGCCAACAAACCCAACAATAGAGAGAAGAAACAAGAAATAGATAAGTGGTGAGCTGTGGAAGATCGTTCCACTCAATTCAATCTGGGCCCTGTTGCATAAAACTTACCATTGATATTAACTTTGCTATCAATGGCATCTTGTATGGAAACCTTGAATTTGATTGGCTGTTGAATGGTGTTACCATGGTAGTTACCATTGATGACAGAGTTACCATTAATGGTAAGTTTTATGCAACGGGGCTTTGGTCAGGAGGGTCGGGGTTCAAACCCAGCAACCAGTCATCCAGATCAGTATGTCTGAGGTTTCTTACTTGATCGTAGTTCACAATACATTACTAACATATTACAAATAATGCTAAATATGTTACTCATTGCGGATAGATCGATGGCTACTGATAATCGTTTGTCTCGCAATGTAAGGTAAACGGTATCGAAAAGATCACGACGTTTCGTGTGCCGCTGCAACACTTCGTCAGGTGTGATACAAAAATGTAGTAAGCAGGGGTTTAGATACCCTATGGTCAGTGCAGCGCACTAACTAATAACTAACTAACTAATATTACAAATACTTGTGTATATTATGAGAGAGGCAGACAGACAGGCAGACAGAGAGGTTGTACGATTTAAGAGAGATAAAGGGAGAGGGATTCAAAGAGGGATAGAGAGAGAGAGAGAGAATAATTGAGATATAGAGAAATTTGTGAAATAGAGAGACACACAGAAAGAGAGAAAGAGAGAGAAATAGAGTAAGAGAGGGAGAGAGAGAGAGAGAGAGAGAGAGAGAGGAAAAGATTGAGGAGGGGGTGAGCTAAAATTACGAAAGATACAATTGGAAGCAAGTTGAAGTTTATCCATCATTAAATCAAAAGATGTACAAATAATACACCATTCTCGTCATATATGCATGCAAGTTTTATTCACGTCGTTCAAACAATAAATTACTAATGGTAACCCCCAAAGCTCGTCTGAGGTTTGTCAAAGTAGCGATAACTAATATTTAAAGTGCGTTCCACCCATTGATATTACGAAGTACAAGTGAATGTAACAACGCATTACTACGCAGTTATGAGAAAAGTTGTAAATACAATACGAGCATGTGTTTTTTTTTTTTTGTGGAGTAAGCCTTTGAATACTTAGATTTTCACTTCCTGACAAATTACGTCTCCAATATGTAGGCCTAATCCTTTGTGCGCCATATAAAATCCTGCTCTATGGGTTTTGTTTTTCTTACTTGTGCAAACATACAATGATTACACACAACGGGTTAATGGCCTGTTAATGACTTCCTGGCCTGTATTCACAACCATGGTCTACCTAGACCGTATACTAAACATACGCTCACTTTATGGGGCGCAAAATATATCATCTCATGCCGCCACAAAATCATTGAAACTTCGCACAGAATCACAGCAGTGATAGATTTGAATCAATCACTATAAATATCATGTGGACAAGCTCCATAAACCATAATTATTCCGAAGAAAAAAATCCAATTATATCAAATCAGTAATGATTTATCACGTTTCATTTGTTTTATTTGGCGTCCCACAAATTTAGTCCAGGCTTAGTATACTGTATGTTTATATACATATATATAAGTTACATTAATGTGTTATTATTGTCAACTTGTTATAGGCATGTGTATATCTTATATATGTGAGTATGTGTGTGTTTGTATGTGTGCGTGTGTGCGCGCGTGTGCGTGTGTGTGTGTGTGTGTGTGTTTGTGATTGAATATGCGTCAACGGAATCTACAGCAATGTCCACAAAATACTTATTACTTCTTTGACAACTACTTTTAACTACAGTATTATAATGGAAAATATACACCATCTTCTTTCACATCCCGTCTATTTCGGGCGGTGTTACAAGCACTGAGACTAAATCCCATACTTACCAACTACCAAGACTGTGCGATTAGTACCAGCTGGAAGACTGGGCGGGTCATGTGGATTAGTTGGTCCGATGGATACCGGCAGTTCTGGTCCAAGAAATCGCACCATCAACGCAGCAACTATAATCCAAAAGAGGAAAACAGTATGTAAATAACAATTTGTACTAATAATGTCATGTCAGTATGACAAAATAGATTCTCGTTATATGTTTTTCAAGATGCTCTACATTAGTGAAGAAATATATATGGTATCTGTTTTATATATATTTCAAATCTAAATCATAATTCTGTCATATTGTCATGAGGAAAGCCTTAAAGCAAAAGCATGGAAAAGAGATTCGGCGTGGGTATTTCATAGCAATCATTCAAAGATGGCAGCATGCAGTCATTACTCTCAGAATGAGTTCATTAATAGAAGTGCAAACATATCTTGCTACGGAGAGGCAATTAAGGTAGACGTTTTTCTTAGCGCATATTCATAATAACACAATGGCGGCCCCTTACACAATTTTGTAGAAACGAAACATGTGAATGTAAATCTGTCTAATCGATTTGTCTCTATCCATTTGTACGATACCTACCTAAACACACGTAGCAAGCCTGCAGGATCCTCGCCATTTTTTAGACCTTGTCTTCAGCTGGCTTGTAACGAGCACTGTGCATGATGTGTTGATATACGCACGTGCATATACAGCGCTATTGACGATAGGAAGGCTACTGTTCTTTTGTAACCCGAGATAAAGCGAGATACGAGAGCATGGCTAAACTCTGCCCTTTGACCAGCATGAATAATATTGTAGAAGTAATCCTCTTTGTCTAACTCAAGAGACAAAGCACAGTAGGAGTACAGGCGATACTATGCACAGTTGACTGGGAGACCCGTCGAGGTTAAGCAGACCGAGCTACACCGGCAAACCAAGGATGTCCTTGTAGACTGGGAGACCCGTCGAGTTTGGGCAGACCGAGCTATACCGCCATACCAAGGATGTCCTTGGACAGACACAGTGGGAAATTAATAAATGCTGATAAGAAAATTGTAACATTTTCAGTAACACCATGCAGTTGTATTCCCTTTTTTGTTTGTTATATAACACTTACAAAAAAATATCTTAAGCTTAAGTTTTCGGTGATATTGGAATTGACGTCGAATGAGATGATGGTAATGAGAGTTGTGATCTAGCAACAAAGTAGGTTTATATAAAGAGAAAGAATAGAGGCTAAGTGTGGAAAATTTATGGTACGTTTTGCAACTAACTTTATGTTTCTTTTTGTATCTGAAAGAGAGAGAATCTATTGCGGAATGTTTGGCATACTGAAAGTGATGGGTTCTCTTCCAGACGCCTAAAGAAGATCATGTGACACTTGAATTCATACTAGCTCACCAGGTCGGAGCATAAAGCTAGCTGATAACGTTGTGTATAAAAAGTCATGTAAATCTGGTTGGCATACGACCTGCAAAATTTCTTCAATGAATTTTCTTACAATATGTACAAATAGTCTATGAAACGTCTGATTAGATCTGTACTTGTGAATCATTGTGTATAATGAGCTAATACACACACATTTCTTAATTGTCCCTGATTTGTCAAAAATTAAAATGAACGATTCAGAGAAAAATATTATATAAGCGTGTCAATGACATGTGTTCCTAACCCAGGTCGAAATTCCCACAGAATGACAGAAACCAGTAGAAACCAGTAACGAGTGTCTACTGGCTTCAACTGTTTTTTCATAAACCAGTAGACAATGGTAGAGTCTACTGGTCTGAAGAGGAACTGCAAAGTAAACCCAGTAGAAAAGGTACAGTCTAATGGTATTGAAGACCAGCAGAAACCAGTGAGGTCTAACAGTCTAATGGTTTGAAAATGAGTGTGAAAAATTCAAAGTCAAACTAGTAGAAACCATTAGAGACCAATGAAACTTAATGGTTTGAAAAGGAGTTTGAAAAATAAGGAGTCAAACCAGTAGAAACCATTAGAGACCAGTGAATTCTACTGGTAATGGAGACCAGTAGAAGCCAATAGAAACCAGCGAGACATAATGGTTTGAAAAAGGAGTGTGAAAAATACAAAGTCAAACCAGTATGAACCATCAAAGACCAGTGAATTCTACTGGTAATGGAGACCAGTAGAAACTAATAGAGACCAATAGAAATAGAGATGCTCATGAATATTCATGCATGTATTTACGCGTCATAATTTTGTCCTTTGAAATAGATAACCTTCCCCCAACCAGATAAAAAGAATTTTACCAAGTAATGATTTCAAGTTTTGAACATAAAATAGTGAATGTCACCTACTTAAGTGAAGACAATAATGATAACAAAAATGATGTTCTTAAATGTAAGTTGTAGTAACCATTATCTTATGAACCTTATAACCGTACTGCTATATATATGAATGTGTGTGAAGAATAGGACAGGAATTAGAATAGGTATAGGATAGGATAGAGGATAGGATAGGATTAGGTTTGAACAATAATGAAATATGCCGTAATCCGGATAATCTTACACTATATTCAAATCAATATTACATCTATATTTTCAATTTTGATTCCTATTAGTCTCCTAATGGTTCCAGTAGGTATTCTACTGGTTTCTACTGGTATTCTAATGGATCCAGAAGAAATTCCTACTGGTTTCTACTGGTATTCTACTGGCATTTTTCAATGGTTTCTACTGAAAATCATTTCACTTTCCATATTCAAACCAGTAGAAAATTTCCAGTAGAAACCAGTAAAAATTCTAGTGGTTTTTCTCTATTGTTTTCTACTGGTTTTTCGTCCTGGGAATGGATTGACATAATTCAGCTTACCGTACAATGTCTAAATTTCACCCAATTGAGCTACTACAGATTTGAATACTTCAAATTCTGCGCAACAACACGACCCATCGCGATTAAATATATTAAGTAATTTGGGTATCGTTGGAGTATGCCCATGCAGCCTTTTCCACTGGGTCTTTTGGGGTTACCTGTTCATCGGCCACAGGCTCTCGGTCTTTAAGTTGATTTCCGTTATTCATGGGAGTGGCGAGAAGGGGGAGGGGGCATGTATAAGGAATCCTAAATCCTTTGAATCGAGTTGATGAGAAAACGAAGATTGGCGAAACAAAATGAAGATTATTATGGTCTGTTTAAAGTTCTCCTTTTTGACTTCCTGTGGAAAAAGCGGTGCAAATATTCGAATTATTAATAAACTCCACGATAATTCCAATGAGCCGTATCAACCGTACATAGGATACTTTAATACGGACTACATAACGGTCCAATTTCATAGGCAAGTTAATTAAGCACATCGCAAATAAATTAACATTGTTTATACTCACTAATCTCTGGACTAAATACATTACAAGTTTGATTAAAAGATAATCTACGTAATCTACCGGCATAGCTCACGTCACCTCGAACAGATAAGCACGTAATAATAACTCATGATGAATTAAGTTCAAAGTTCATTATTCAAGTGAGCGTGTAAGACAAGAAGACGTATTAAAGCTGATTGTAACAGTATGAGAGCCGGTTTGTTTGTCTTGTGTGTCTCTCGTAGTCAAATATACTGTCTATGTAGTCCAGAAGAGTTAAATAAATCACACATTACTTTATGTTTCTTTTACAATATATTGAAGTATTCTGCAAAGTACCTTAAATCTAATGACCATGCACTACAAATGTATGTTATGCCATATGGGTCTCCATTTGTTCATTTACTTCATATCTTGCAGCGTTTATGAATGAACTTCCCCTGAACTTTGGCATGAAATTTTGACCTTTTCATACTTTTACATAGGTAGAAGCAGAGAAGATTTATAAGAGACAAAACATAATGACATCTCTAAACGTTGTAATGTTTAAAGACAGGGTAAAAACAAAATCATGACATTTGACAGGAATCAGCAGTATTATATCGAACAATGGTATGTATGAAATCTTAGTCATAGCTTCACGAACTATTTCAGGTACAGTAAAAACTGTGCTTATGTACATTGAAATCGTTGCGACTATAGTCTACATTCGTATTGCCTCTGTCAGCATAGGCAGTGCATTTCTTGCATTGAACGCGTGTACTGTGGTGGTTACCAAAGCGAACAGCAGTCTCCAGTCTCTAGTCACAAGAACCGGTAGGTTTTGGACGACCCGTCGAAAACCTCTTCGATCGGAATCTAGCGATCAGTATGAATCCACTTAAAGTCATTGTATGGCCCGTAAGACTGATGAGGACGACTATATATTACTGGTCCATACTGTGGACGAACTGTAGATTCCAATGTACATGATGTACATGATCTGTTAAAGGCAGCGTGGCATGTATGCAATTCAAAATAGGAAATAGCGTTATTGCCATGGAAACAGAAAGAACGTAATTTACAAGCACTACCAGTTTGTGTCAACATATCGAAACTAGATCGTGGAAACTTGTAATTTATGCGGGATTGATTTGACAGTTAGATTGTGTATTTAATTGTGGACCAGTCGTCCAGAACTTAACTGTTCTTGTAGCTAGTTAGAGATCCACTTTGTCTCCAGCGCAGTGATGTGCTGAAGCGAGCAGTGCATCTCTCTAATCAGGTTTGCTCCGAATCGATGTTCCTAGGTGTACGCTAATCTAGGGTTAGCGTACACCTGACAAAGATAAATCTGCCGTCAAAATGAACTGTTGGTGCACATGCATTTGTTACTGCTGTAATGTTTAGTATAATTAGGTTCTAACCATTAAGGTTGTGCAGCGAATAGAATGTTCTTCGCACATGTCGCATATAGACCATGGTCTTTACAAGCCAGGAGAAATTCAGAATATCATTTATTCTTTCAGTGCAGCCTTGAGTTCTATGAACAGTTTGTGCTACATGCTATGCGCTGCTACTTGGTTAGAAGTCAGGGTTGTTCCCTCTGACGACCAGTGAAAGGGCATCATTTAAAATATTCTTGCTAGGGGTAATTTTTGTGGAAAGTATGTCTAGCGAACTCAAGATTGCAGGTTCTCGGGCGAAATAGCGTTCTGTCTGATTCACCATGTTGAATCATGCAAGAACTGACGATTGAGGGCGTGTGTGAAATGGTGAGTCCAGGGCCACCTATGGCCCTGGACTCTGTTTATAGATGGCTCTGGGTGAGTCGCAGGCCGGTGCGTTGCCGTCTACATTAACTTATCTTAGCGCTTGAGAAAAGTATAGGGGAGCTGCATGCTAGGACGAGCCATGATTGGTTAACTCTCCTCGACTTGTATCTCTCTCGTTCCGTTTCATAGGGCACTTCAGCGTTTTCGCTGTACGACGCCTGTTGATCTGGAACTGAAAATCGACGGTCCATGTGCAAAATCGAAAAGTTATTATAGCAACAGCGAGCTGGTCCGCGAGGTACCGAGTAATGCGACAGTCCGTGGTAGAAATCAAGCCCATTCTATATCTGCCCCACCTGTGCATCAGCAGCAGCCAATCACCAAGTGGTCTGGGATACCCTCGATTGCGTCCGCGATCACCTAAAAGTGCGAAACGGCCTGATCATGAGGACGGTCTCTGTGCGACGGCCGTTCGTCCGTTCGCTCCCGGGGAGTTCGTATGTTGTAGGAATACGTCCTCGACGAAATCGAAGGCAGTTTTCAGCCAACATAGCATCCAAGTCGGATCAATGATGCAGCTTATAGAGGCTGATACCGGCGCGTTCTATGAATTACCCTCCAGGATTTTGTGTCGACACGTCGTCGTCGTTATTTTATTACTATGATAGTCCAAAAATCAAAGATTGGCAGGTTGAATTAGAGGAGAATGTAAGTCTAATGTACGTCATGCGAGGGTTAGTTTAATTAGTGAGGAATTCGGAAGGAGTAGCAAAGAACTTGAACATAATAGATAACATCTGCCTGAATACTAATCAAAACATGCTAATGAATGTCCAAAGCATTCCCCGATCATGACAATGCTTTGGTGTTCCATGCTCACCGCTTTGTCAGAAGCTTAATTGTTTTTCATGATTCTTCTTTGCAACTTTCAAAGAAGTTGAGGGCAACAGTATAAAAGACCCTGCACTCTAGGGCTTTTTCCAAGTAATGAGGAGAAACTTAACATATGAGATAATCAAAGTTCACTAATTTGTTCACTTTCCGACATCTTGCAATACAGTCTATCGGCAGCGCTCGCTCGTTCTATTCAAACCGTGAGCGTTTTATTTGTTCGTCTCGCGAAATCTCGCGTGCAGATTTTGTTGCACTAGATTATGAATGAATTCGACATGCTTGCGAGATCATTTGCTGGTGTCTTCTGTAAGCATACTGATCACGATTTTTTTTTAGACAGGAATCGAGATTATATCTTTTTTTAACAAATATTTTCATTTTTTTCGACGTCCGCAAAGGAATTTTTATTTCATTTGCTTTCAAAACAAGGCCTCTATTTCTTTTAATGTAAGCTCTCAGACTTTGCTGGATCCTGACCCTTCTACAAATTGGACGGTAACACCAGTTACAGCTTTGGAAAGCCAGTACTCCAGCGCAGATTTAGATTCCAGTTTTGTTTGGGCTCAAAAATAAAACATTTGTGCTATTCGTCTTTAAAGTGACACGAATTTTCAGAAATCATACGGACTTTGAAACCAATATATATGTAAGCTCTCAGACTTTGCTGGATCCTGACCCTTCTACAAATTGGACGGTAACACCAGTTACAGCTTTGGAAAGCCAGTACTCCAGCGCAGATTTAGATTCCAGTTTTGTTTGGGCTCAAAAATAAAACATTTGTGCTATTCGTCTTCAAAATGACGCGAATTTTCAGAAATCATACGGACGTCGCACCCGATATTCGCAGTACAGCCGGTCCGCAGGCAGCAGAAAACACACGATTTTATTTTCAGCTCGGTAGTCGTGACCTTCACTTGACCTCTCGAACCGCAAAAAAGGTCTCCTTTTCAAACTGCGATATTTTCATGAATTAACCATATTTTTGTACACCTTCTTTTGCAACTGTATGTTGGAGGTCAAAAGTTACCAAGTGTGAAAAAACATTCAATTAAAATAGGCAGAAAAATGTTGTAAATTCGAGATAAATATGTGGTTCTAATTAACAAAAGAAAAATGAAAATAAACTCTATATTTCAATGTCAATCGCTTTTGACCCCCAACACTATCTATCTATTGTACTTTTTGAACATACCATTTTTTCAACCTCTCCTTGTAGAAGGGTCAGGATCCAGCAAAATATCAACCATATTCAAATCCAAAAGGCATGAGACATGACGAAGTTGTGAGCGATCCTAACCAGCCAATCATAGTCCGCGACCGTTAAATCGCCGGTGGCATGACGTTATTATCTCGGACTATGATTGGCTGGTTAGGATCACTCACAACTTTGTCATGTCTCACGCATTTTGGATTTGAACGTGGTTGATATTTTGCTGGATCCTGTCCCTTCTAATAGGAGAGGTTGAAATATACTGGTTTCTTTAGAGACAGGTTTTGTGACATTTCATCAATTACTTTTCTAATAATAATCTTTGGAATATGTAATGAGATTTTCACTTCCGGACAAATTTTTATCTTAAAATGTGTGTGTATCAGATAATTATAATTCAGAACAAAACAATGGTCATTGTGCGTCACACATGCCAACCCACAACTTCCTTTCTGCCAATAGCATCATGCATTATTAATTAAGCTGTGATGGAAGTTGGTAGTTGATTAATATGTGTGATACACGATGGTCATTGTCGTATTCTGAATTGATGATCTCATACACATATTTTGAGGTCCACTTTTGTCCAAAAGTTAAAATCGCATTAGATATTCCAAGAACTATTACAAGAAAAAATAATCGATGAACTGTTACAAAACTGTTACATCTGTTAAACAAATTGACATCCCTTGTATGTGTCAATTTAATTTGCTTTTTTTTTCAAAAATGTTAATAGTTTTTAACACTTAGTATTACAGGCAAAACATGGACAATCGTTAGGCGTGTCAAGGCATTTTTGTGAAAAATAAGTATTTATTAAAATGTTCATGGTATTTTTCTTTCAAAGAATACTTTAGTGTAAATTTCAAGGCACTACATGTTAAGAGATGTAACATGGTTAGAGAAGTAGTACTATGATAATGATTCTTAATCGAACGGAATGAAATATCATTAGATAATATGTATACTTCCCTATTTGTATATAAATATGTCCAAATAACAAAGGGTGCATTAAGATATTTAGTGTATATTCTGAAACTACGCTAATCATGGTGTTTTTCTTCCTGTATTTACAATTGAATGTGTAATAGCGCGCATATAAAATTATGTTATCAAATGTACGATGTATAAACACTAAAAAATAATAAATTATTTATCAGATCGGTTTGATACACAAGTTTTCATCCACCCCGCTAAAAGGGATTATTCCAAAAAGTCAAATGATGTGTACAACAAAAAACTGGTTATACTCAAAAGTAAAATTATTATTAATCTGCTCTCATGTGGATTATTTCTTCTTTACTTTTAACGTTATACAGCGAGAACAAATTGTACAAATTCTAATACAGCATTTGCAAGTACCTCTATTGTCCTGATTTAGCAATCTCCTTATACACACAATAACCGTAAATAAATGGCAATTCATTAAAGATTTTCAAGCTTCCTTGAGTGTAATTGTCACAAATTGTGTCAGGCTGTCAACGTTGTATCATTTTTGCCTTCATAATGCAAAAATTACTTTCCTGGCAAGAATAGATCCATACATTTATATATTCATACACAAATACATATTACCCATGCTATACAAGCTCATACTATTATCACGATGTATGACATGTTAATGTGTAAACATACCAGATGACAGCAATATATGCCGAAAGTTCGCCAAATGAAGGATAATATAAACTAGCTACGCTTTAATCTCAGAATATGTCTATCACCTAAAGATAACACAAACAGTAAGTCTCCCTTGAGCAAAATACCATAACTTTTTATCAAAGAGGTTTTTGGCAAAATAATTGGCAGGATTGTTCCTAAACCTATTGAATAACTTTTGCCCAAAACTTGTTCGATAAAAAGTTATGCTATTTTGCTTCGGGGAGACTCACTTTTTTGTTGTGTTTACATTACATAATAAGACACCCACAACCACGTCGGTTCCAAGCCCAATTCATTCCGCCTATCGTTTGTGTCATTCGTGTATCCGTTGCTTTTCCTCGATATCAATCATTATATTCCACATACTAAGAATGTTGCTATATGATTGGTCAAGAGTTGATCACGTGATGAGGCGTAGTTTTTCCTATCAGATCACCTGAGCATAAAAGTTCGTTACACTCTAGGTGATAGTACTTTTTGGTTTCGCTGATCTCTTCACTCCCCAAAGTCCTAATGCGTGATTAATATTTTGAGTACGCGCGAAATAAAAGTGCGGTACACTCGGACTATCAGCTCCCACCAACGCGTCCAAACGCGTGTCATAATGCGCGTCCTAATTAAACGCGCGTCATAATGCGCGTCCTAATTAACGCGCATCCTAACGCGTGTTCCCCATGGCAGCGGCTCGGGGTTAGGTAGAGAAGTAAACATTACTTTTGTACGTGAAATTGTCATTTTTGGTATAGATAGTTGGTTTCAGATGTGGAATATAAATCAAATAATCAACTTTTGGTTTCAGGCAATGAGACAAACTATCACTTCCTCGGCGATCTGAATGTATACGCTATCTTTCCTCAGCTGCGCTTCGAAAAGATAGCTACATCCAGATCGCCTCGGAAGTGATAGTTCATCCCATCACCTTCACCAACGTTGATTATTTGTTTACTACATACGTTCAGTGAAAACAAATATTTCCACATAACGGTTACTTTCATACAAAGAGGTGGTTATTGGAGTGAAAGTTTTTGATATTATATACATCCATGTATCTTCAAAACATTTGCCCGATACTTCAATCCATGTCGTCATCCCAACATGTTGACAGAGGTCGTGATTCACGATAGGAAGCACTAGCTTTGTTTAAAGAAAATTATTATTATCATTATTATTATCATTATTATTATTATCATTATCATTATTCTTATTTTACAAATTTCAACGGGGGGGGGGGGGGGGGGGGAGCACCAAGCTGGTCTTAAGCTAAGAACGAGTTGCTTTACGCATGATTGGTGTCCCCTTCTTCTGCTCAATCAGATTCTCAATTATATTGATTCCTATCAGTTAAAGTTGAATGCTAATCTTTAAAAAGCTTCTGAATACAAAGTTTATGATATTTCAAATTTGTTTAGGATTATTAGAAATTAACTACCACTATGTTAAAACAGGAACAAATTTTGATATCTCATTGAGAAAGGGTCACCAGTCATACGTAAATTCGTTCTTAGCTTAAGAACAGCTTGGTGAAACACCCTATGGTCACATGGTACTGGATATACTGACAAGTACAAAGCAAAACAATACACGACGCCCTTCTACAACAGCTTGATTTGTGAAAAAAAATAAACATTGTTAAGCATAGTACGTTTTAGGCTAGTTCAACTAAATAAACATTACTCAAGTCCACTATGTGACCGTTACTACTAAAAAGTCACGAAGTTCACAAGATTCTTTAATGTAGCATGCAATGGTAAGAATGTTATTAACACCGAAATACGAACATTTTACTTGCATAACAATGCCAGTTATGTGTTCCTGACATACAGGTGGCGACCATCAGCATGAATGATCAGACGAAGGTAGAACTTTACAGTTTTGAGACCAAAAAAAGTATAAGTACAATCGTGTCAAATGATTCGTCAGTATATAACCTTAAATCATCTTAATGATTCAAAATCAAGAGTATGATTAAAACACCGTTCATGGCGAATACATCAATGTCGTTGAGCTTGCCTATAACGTGATAGTTAACCCTATATAGCGCGGGCTATTTTGAAATCGCATAGCCCGGGGGGGGGGGGGGGGGGGCAAAAACAGCCCCCCCCCCCCCCTAAGATCTCGACCGTTGATCGCGCGATCGCGACGGAAATTGGCACGTACGTCATCGATGACGTAATCTCCACAATTCAATTGTAAATTGCACCAAAATTACTCAAATTTATTTTTAATTAATTTATTATGGTAATTATATGCATAAAATCATAATTTGGCTGTAAATCTATAAATATATAGCCCCAAAACTGCTAGATTTCACTCCAGACACTCTTCTTAGGATGATTATCAAATACGGATTAAAAAAATGGCAATATCTAATTTTTTCTTATGTATTTTATTGTTTTTTTAATTCCTTATCTATTTCTTTGTTTTTTCGACTTTATGTTGTTCAGTGTTTTGAACTGTTGGCAACACTATTTCAGTCATAAATAACGTGAAATCTATTGTTTTTCATTAGTAAAAATAAAAATAATGATACATTTATGAACTTTGGCTAGATACAGAATTTGCATTGGATTTGTACATGAAATTTTTGGGTCTAACGTGCACATACAAAATGTTATGTAACTTCGGAACCGCATACCCCCGCGTTGCAAATTTGGGCTTAAAAGTTGCGTGAGGCTTGGAGGAAAAAAGTCATGAAATGTCGCGGCGCGATCTTTTCACGTTACAAATATATCGCGAAAAATGTCGAGGGGGGGGGGGGCTGTTTTTGCCCCCCCCCCCCCCGGGCTAGATAGGGTTAAGCATGGTATCAAGTAAAATTGAAGTAACGCCACAAACAGCTGATGACACCCGTGGTAACCACTTTTTGATGGAAATCAAATAAATTTGTCAATCTTTTCCTCTTCCAATTTGTCTAG
The DNA here is from genome assembly GCA_963669155.1 of Arbacia lixula. Taxonomy (NCBI): domain Eukaryota; kingdom Metazoa; phylum Echinodermata; class Echinoidea; order Arbacioida; family Arbaciidae; genus Arbacia; species Arbacia lixula. Next base: position 780,492 of record OZ022583.1, on the reverse strand, counting down.
ATATGTGCCGAGCTGATAAATGAAGATTTCACTGCGTATGCGAATTTCGTTTTATATCAACAAAACATGAACATTGCATAAGCCAATCTCATAAATTATGCATAAATTATGCATTATGCATTATGCAATGTGCTGTTTTTTCATAATCATGATAAACAGGAGTCAAGGAAAACAATATACCTCGCACAGAATACCTGGCAGGCCTATATACAGACAGTACAGAACCACACAGCTAGCACATTTTGGCCTGGTGTGCAGGGGATTATCAGAGATAGGATTGACGGAACAGTGAACCTCGTCAGCACAAAGCTGACCACACATGAACATAATCAAGAGTAGAAAAACAGGAATTAGACACGGCAGCAAAATCAACACTAATGAAGAAGAGGATATTAAGCTGATGAGAGGAAGAGACACAAGTATAAGAAACAGACAGAAGAATGAGATGACTGTAGATTACAACTATACTAAAATTATACGTGTACATCAGATGTCGCTATGACATCACCTCATTAAAATGTACTTTTATTTTCCCACAATGTTACAAAACATAATACAAGATATCCTAATCAATTTATTCTTTCATACAATTATACTATATGGAGATTATACAGGTCAGGTGTGCTTATATACAGCCTAAATATGTATGTATTTACATAGAAACGATGAATATTAAGTATATTCCTAAATGAATGATGATCAAATTATACAATGCACTTATTAATTTCATAATTATTCGTCACTCTCGAATGATATCAGGATGCGCTATGAGCACACAAACCTATACCCCTTGATGTGCCACGGTTTTTTGTCATCAGTAATACACATGGATATCTCATAGAGCATCAAATGATCTGGCACTTTGAGGGAGTCCAGGCGGTCTCTGATACATTACAACAACGCTTCAAAAGTCACAAAATTCAATCCTCACCTATGTCCTGACAATCTCAAACAGCAATTAAGTGCCAGCAATTTTAATACGGATAGTTGAATTTCTCACCGAGACCCAGCATCGACCATTGGCTTATTTGTGTGACTGATTTATTTCAATGGGCATGCGCCAATGCATGCGCGGTGTAATTTTCCTATACAGCAGGCAACTGGCTAGTTTTGTTCTCCATTTTGTATGTTATTTGTTTATAAAGACAGTGATACTGTTTTGTGCATATTTTTTTAACCTGGCTATGTTTCCTTATGTCAAAGGAACTTGCTTTTCGTCACCACAATTGTCACTGAATTGTCTCCATACATGATGTACATCACAGTGAGTTGTTATACTTTTGACAGACTACTGTCAGTTCACAACTTTACGAACTTGCTCATACACGAAATGCTCATAAACAGCAGTTGTGTTGTTTCCATGTGTGTGTGTGATTCTTCAAACGTTGCTACCTGGACAGTCCAGTGAGAATTATTTGACAATACCAATATTCCGTGATGAGAATATACTTCTCTACAAACAAGAATATATGAGATATATACACGAGAAATGATCATTGCTGGGTTGCTCAAGTCACTAAAATGGTCGGCCTAGCCAGGTCAATACGGAGGCTGCAGTGGTGGACGCGATTAATCACTTGATGCAAAATTGATTATTCTTTGAAGTCAATGAAAATGCACTTGACAGACGATACACAAGATCAGAGCATAAACAAGCTCGTTGAATGAATCAATGAGCTCGAGTAAAAAAGAATTTAAATGCAATGACTCTTCTCGACGAAAATAATGACTCAACAATGCAACTCGAATCAGCCTTGGATACACAAGCCACTGACATTCAACAGCTAACCAATGTAATTAAAAGGCAAGAGTTAGCTTTGAACAACATTCAATGGAGCTGATTCATACTCCAGGAAAATTTCCTGTAGCAAGTATTAATTAATTTGATAGTAGCCGGAACATTACAATTTCCAGCGCAGGTTGAATAAAGTTTATTCTTTTAAAAGATTGAGCTCATGCATGTGCCATCACAATTTCTTATCATTAATCTTCTAATTCATGAAGCAATTGTGCCCTCAATGTTAAAACAATTCGTGTTCATCCATTGTTGAAACAATTTTGTGGGTCGTCAATGCCTCAAACACCATCGCCGTTCTTGTAGCATTTTATATCTTTTAAAGATTTTAAAGAGGGTCGTGTTCTCTGTGCTCTTAGAATATTTGCTGAAACAAAAGTTATAAGACCAAAAAGGTCGCGCACCACCCACACTATGTCAAGACCCTACGCATTAAGTTTCAGTTATATTTTATACCAAAAAAATGGAATCTGGATCCGTCACAGCTCTGGCCCTTTCAAATCTGTCTTCGGCCTTCGGCACCGTCTACCACAAAATACTTCAGTCAATATCCAGGATCATGCCTGCTCAAAGAATAAGCCCGGGCTGCAGCGACTGTAGATCTGGAGCTTGATCGAGCGCGAAGAAAGTTGCTCAGTTTAGGCACAACTTATAGTAAGGTTATACAAATCATCGGGCCTACGGCTTAGAATTTGGTTTAGAGAGCCAATCACAAACTATGACACGTGATCTGCCTACGTCATAATGCCGCACTGACGCGCGCTGAAATGAGATGAGGCTGTGTTTCTGAAGTGCGGGATAGGACTTCAGACTGAGCCAGAATGAGCCACGGCGAGGATAAGGCGGGAATCAAGCCTGCGGTGTTGTTAGGGTCGGGTGTAGGGTAAGAATTATATGAATGCGTAAAATTACATTTCATTAACATGATTAAAATCAATCTAATTCAATTAAATATATGACATAGAATTATTCTGCATTTTAATAATCAATCAATGCAGAATTGGAGAATGATAACATGTAGTCCGTAGTTTTAGGTCAACAACTTGTATCCTCATTATCCATCAAGAATAATCATGATAATGAAATTAGCTAGTCGAAAATGTTCTTTAAGTTTACCAGGTTGTCCCCTGGCTGAATCAGTTGACTGACAATTGTCTTACTCGGTTGGTTCCCCGTATTTATCTAGAAACGGCAGGAACCGTGGGAAGACATCAATGTGCGCCTTCTTGCTAACGATGGAATCTGAGTGGTTGTATGATGGAACCATGATACACTCGTAATGTTGCGATGGGTTACTCTCTCTACACCTCTGGAAGCTCCTTTCGACTGATTTCCTTTCCCACCGGGAGTTCTCCTCACCCATGAAGAACATTATCGGTAAGTCCAGGCGGGCCATAGCTGAGCTGTACTCCGCCGAAGCCAGAGGTGTTTTCACATCCCAGTCGGGAATCAAGGCTTTGGCGCCATCACGAGAGCAAAGGATCTTCTTGGAGGAACACTTTGCAAGATGTCGGAAGAGCTCCTTGTTGGTGAAGCCATTCCACTCATGGAGTGTGTCATGCGTGGCCTTGTTCAGGTTTGTGTGTTGCCAGGACGGTCGGTAGAGGAAGGTCACCCGATGACACACGTGGCTGTCACAGTGCTCCCTGGCCTTTGTCACGAAGCTAGCATACCGGTCAGAGATGACATTGAAGACACGCCCCATCCAGTTCTCGTTCGTGTCAGTATATGCATCGACCCCTTCTCCCAGGAAGTTTGGCTTGGTGCTCGAGGATGACGTCGGTCTGACGAAGAAGCCCATTTGGGACGATACGATGCTCTTCACTTTCTCCTTCTCAATGTGACCACCGAGGAGGGATGCAAACATGGCAAGAGCTCCAGCACAGTGTGCAACCACCTGGACACTAGAGCAGCCTGTGGAATCCAGAATATGCTGAACGGCAACTGGGATATCATACTCAGCAGCATCAATGATGGTGCTTGTTTGCCTATGTGACACCAAGCTAATTGAAAAACGCATGTCCAGTAACCAGACATCAAAGCCTTTCTCTACGAGGAACTCGACCAGACTGACTGGGTTCGTGTCGAGAGAGAACATGCGGCTGGACACGCCGAGCCCATGTAGGAGAAGGACAGGGCCTTTGGTACCTCCGCCATATCTAGTCAGGATGAGGGACACTCCATCAGGAGAACAGAACTCCTGGATTTCAATCTTTTCCTCGTTAACCTTCAGAGGGCGCCGTTCACGAGGTGGTGCCTCGGGGTCGAACGACGTAGTGGAAGGGCTGAAGAAGCCGTACACTTCCCAGATAGAGCCAGCAAAGAACTTGCAGAAGCGTGTTTTCCATCGAAGTCTCTCGATTGCGTTGCCACAGTTGGTGATTTCTATGGTCTTGAGCTGCTTCATGAGATCCTTGAATTTGATTTTCAGTTTCCCTTTTCCAACCATCTCGCCCAAACCGTCTTTCCCCTTGGTGATGGTGTACCTCACAACTGTAGTGTCGGTAACGCCAATCGACATGGCTCCACTTTTGTGGATGCACTTATTCCCCTTGAAGTGAAAGGCCTGACCTTCTTGATCGGTCAGAATCATTGTGTAGACCATCTCTTTCGTCTCGACCATGTCTTCGCTCTCCGCAAAGAACTCAAAGACTCCCTCCGAGACTGTGAGTGGGGTCTTAGAGAGCGTTTCGCACACCACACTACCGGAGATTCCAGCCTGGTGTTTGGGATCCAGATTGAGCATGTGGTAGATATCCTTGGACTCGATGGTCAGTTTGAAATGTAGCGGGTGTTTCTCTTCTTGGATGTACACGTGTCCAGTCATTTTCTCTGTAAAGCGTAGTCCGGGCTTGGTCTTCCTGTATACGGTGGCTGCAAAAGAATGGATTCCCTTTAGTTTTCCAGTTTTATTATATTGATTACATACATTACTCTTATTTATGCACGTTGTTGTTCACATAGAAATATAGAATGTAGACCAAGAAAAAATTAAGGGGATGTATGTCAATTTAAGGATTTCCCAAGGAAATACACAAAAGAAGGGGGAAAGCCCTGATTTTTGCAAGAAGTTCCGGCCTTTATGTTTTACTGCTTTTAATATTTTTTTATCATGGCAACAATTTAAAACGATATTCTCACTATACAGTATCCTCATGCTTCTTCTCAATCCTAAGCATTACGAGTGCTTAACGGTGATTAAACGTATGTAAAGATTAACTATCATTTCTCTAGATTTGTTCTGTATGAGTTTTTACACGTTAACATGTTTAATGCAACTCTGAACAATGCTGCAACGTGTACTCACACGAGATCTTGGCGTGACAAAGACGACCAAAGCTTATGTTCATCCCTTAAAAGGGACAATTCACCCTGAAGTTAAGTTGGTTTCAATAAAAGCAAAAATATGAAAGAAACATATTAGTGAAGGTTTGACAAAGATTCATCAAAGGGTATGAGAGTTATAATATTTTAAAAATTTAATTTTGAGACGTGTGCGAGGTGCTTTACCATATACCATGTATACTGTGTGCCGTATAATTCCATGCATTTCTCTTTGTCTGTTTTTTGACAACGGAATAACTTTTTCAGAAATATTTGTTTAAAAACCTTTTGCTTATGACGTACCAAATGCACAGGTAAATGGTGCATATCTTTTGGAAAAGATGACATTTAAAAAAAATGTACACAACATATTGCAGCTCACTTCACACATGACGTCACAAACTCAAGTCTATAAAAGATCACAACGTTCTTATCCTTTGAAGGATTTTCATCAAACCTTCACTTGTCTGTTTTTATTAGAACCAGCTTAATTTCAGGGTGAACTATCCCTTTAATATTTACATTGTTGTTAACTCTGCAGCCCCGGACTTACCTATGTTCCTCCTTGAGGGGTAGTCAATGGTCCAGTTCTGTCTCTTAGCCAGCAATCGGAGGCAGCGTTCAGCGATCAATGCGATGGTGAGTGTTGGGTTCACGCCCAGACTGCAGGGCATGATAGCTCCATCAACTACCAGAAGACCAGGGTAGACATTGTCGAAGTCCCCTACGAACACTTGTCCAGCATGATTAACAACACCTTTCCTGCCGGACTCGCCTATGCAACATCCACCAAGGGGATGAACGGTGACGATCCCCTTTGAGTTCCGGATGTCACTTAAGGCACCCTTCCAGAATGGATTGGCAATGTGATGCCCTTGCAGTCCAGCCGTTAATTTCTTGGCACCTTCGTACATCTTGTGAAAGTTCTCCCCGCGGCCCACATGGGGGAAATCCGCAATGACGCGTCCACTTGCTTTATCTGGAACAAGACGTCCGTCAGCTGCGTCGTGGCTCATGGACAGGACAGCCAGGGTGTTCTTGAGGGACTTGCCTGTCATAGCTCGCAGGGCTTCTGCTTTGTTGTGGCCGTGGGACATCTTCACACCAGGAGTCGTTTTTAACAGGAGCTTCAAAGGCGCCTCCCATCCAACAGGTGCGGTGCCATCTTCTAGGACATACCCTTCCTCTAGCGGCTGATCCGGGAGCCTCATATCGATGACCCCTGTAATGCAGGGCCCGGGGCCATGGCCGGGCTTCACCTCGCTACTCTTTGTCCCCACACACCTGATCTTATGTGCCGTGTTGTAGCAGAAGTTCAGCGCATCTCCGTTGGTGGTGAACCCTTCTCCCAGCCGCGATGACAGTTGCAGACCTCGCTCAGCGGAGTTAAAGAGAATGTTGGTGGAGCCAAGCGACCCAGCTCCAAGGATGACGATCTTACTGCGAACTGCGTGCTCCACTACGTGGAAGGCGTCCTGTACCATTGGCTCATAGAACACCTTCCAGAGACCTGTAGACTCCTCGCGAAGCACGGCTTTCACTTTGGCCTACCAAAGAAAAGATGGATTAGCACGAAAGATAGACATATCATTATATTTGTCGGAATCATACTTTGGCCACACAACCCCCCCCCCCCCCCCTTCATTACTAAAATCCGTATTTACTGTAATCATAACACTGTCATTGGGGTCCAGAACAAATACTGTTCAATCTTTAATCACTTCTGAGATGTTTACCTTACACTTATTGACCCACTTTTATAATGTTTCTGGGGATTTTTATTTGTATTTTTTCGGCTTTCTGTTTTTAACACGGATGATTTCATCTCAGTGTATCACCTCTAAGATCTAAGTATAATGTAAAATTCTGCCATTACTTTCATTACCGATATTGTATTTCAGCATCCATTAGAACCCATACTACTTCTACTGCGTTTATTGTATCGTTATACAGGTGTAACATTTATCTCTATCTTAGTGACGTTTACCTGTGTGAAGATATCTGCACCAAACGTCTTGGCATCGGGAAGGTAGTTAAAGTTCAGCGTGCTCTTCGCACCCGTGTTGCAACCACTGCAGCAATTACCACATCCATTACACGCCGGCTGGGGAATGCCAAAATCATTCTTCTCGGCGTGTTTGAAGTTCACATACAATGGCGTCCTGTTCCAACAAAAGGATAACACAGTCACAGTTGTATGAACAAGATAAAATCCCTGGGATTCAGTCGAGTAGGTGCCATTAAATTAAGTGGACGGGGCTGCTGGAAAATGGGCGTTCAATTTGCTATATCTGGTTCAATTTGTCCCGTTTTAGTCACGTGACCAAGAACATTACTGAATATTTCGCATAGTTTACACTGTATTACCCGTGATCTTTTCCGATCCGTCTACTTCGGGTATTCTGCTCATTCCGACTTACTTTGCATAAACGTCGGAAACCCGGAGATCCTCTATATCCTTGATGATCTGAGCAGCCCCGATCTGCATAGCCTTCATCTTCGGCAGCTCGGGGAAGTCGTTCGGATATAATTCGGGTTTCAGCATGTCGTACACGTGCTGCCGATCGTCCCCGTATATCACAGCAAGGTCGTCGCGGATCATCTGCGGCCATCGCTATCGAGATCGAAAGATAAAATTTGTCTCAAAGTTAAAACTAGCGAGACAGGTTCGAAATGATAACTCACACAGCAGTATTCTCCTCCCCCCCCCCCCCCCCCCCCAATTCAACAGTTACATGGCAATATGTGTATATATGTTTCTGTATCATATATTCCATTCCCTACATGCCCTACGATAATGTAACGAGAAGCGTGTAACATCTTATCCGACAATACACAATAGTTCAACAATTTGGCGCAGGAAAGAATGACAAGTGTATAACATATTATGTACTACCTTACACCTCCACTAATAGGGTTCGATATCTTCATTGTTCAGCATACACAAGATCATCTTTTTTGAAAGGGGAAT
>OZ022583.1:645000-772202 GCA_963669155.1 Arbacia lixula | reverse complement strand
CAGTAGGTCCGATCGCCATAAATTTGGTATCAAAATGTGCGGGAAGGATCAGAGAAAAAAGTCAAGAAATTTCGTTTCGAAATATTGAGGCGTTAGGAAGTACCGACAAAACTTCGACAGGGGGGGGGGGGCCATAATGGCTCCCCCCCCGGGAGTATTAGGGTTAAGCAGGGCTATTATATATGCATGGTCACACTTATTTGGGTGTACCGCCTCTCCTTCATTATCAGCTCTGCGCTGAGTCATATAAGGCAGATGCTGTTGATAATACTGTGCATAGAGATTCTCCATTCCTTGATTGGCATGCTGTGACCCATGTTACTTGAAGAGATCTTCCCTGTCACTGTTCATGTTGTCTACATCCTCTAGAGAGCTAAAGTTGAGGAAGTGGGATGGTCGGTGCACCTCATGGTAGAACTCCTTGGGGTTAGCCAGCTGCAGGTCGTACCGCATGTTGGGGTCATGCCGCACACCTGAACAAAGAAGAGAAGAAATATTAACATTCTGATACAATATTGTTTGATCTCACCTAATGATGGATAACATGGCACATTTGAACCCAAAATGAATAAGCTTAGTCTTTTTACAAGTCTTTCCCATGATGATGCATTTTTATGGCAAGTTTCATGGATTGCTCTTGGAAGATTTACATTGTCAGTGTATGTGACCCCTGACTTGAGACCTTTTGGTAAATAAACAGGTATTTTTTTCAAATGGCAGACTTCATTTGCGCTATGGTCGTGGGGAATAATTTTCAATCAGGTATATGGGGATATTGCTTCAAATTAATGTAAATTCCAAGAGCACCACATCACAGAAGCTTTGTGGTAGAGGCACACTGTTGTAGCATCTTACTACAATGTAACTAGAAGACACAGACACAACAACCAGAGTGGACAGTGAACCCGGTACACATCACTGATCTCTGTGGAGAGTCAACACTGTACCTGGCACTTAGCTCTATTCACACCCCCAGATGGCTTGTTCCAGCGCTCTGGACATCACACCTCCCCCCCCCCCCCCCCCCCCACCCACCAACCCCAGATGGCCAGACTCTGCACTCACCCATGAAGTTGTAGTTCCAGGAGCTCTGTGCTGGGACCATGAAGAAGCCCAAGAAGCGATCAGAGAGGAGCATCTGCACCCGTTCATAGTGAGAGGGCATGTATCCCTTGGGGTTGTTGCCCTTGTCTGTGTTCTGCCGCCCCCAGTCATAGCCGCTCGGAGTCAGCTTGTAAGCAGTCAGTGAGCATGAGCCAGGAGTGAAACTAGTGGCGATACAGAAGGCAAGAAAGGGAGATTCAAATTTGCTATTGGTACATGTACAAGTATACTCACGTTAACTGCAAAAGTTTTAAGACCACCTGCATAGTTTGCATTGAAGAAAAACAAAACTTAAAGTGATGAATGACAGCAGCCTCGAATGGATGCATAATTTATTCCATGAAAGAATAATGACCAAAGGTTAGTCAGGAGAGACAAGAGTACAAATTAAAGTACACCTACTAGAAATCCTGGAATCTTTTTGGTTAACTGTGCATTCACATGACATATGCTAATACAACCTCTTGACCTCCAAATTATTGTATAAATCAAATAGTGAATGTTCGTTACGTGTGCATTGGGTCAATAGTTTGCATTCGATGACGCTCTATTCAAGTCCGCTTTACCTTGTTAAATAGAGGGTCTATTCTATACCCTCATGCACACTATTGTACTATCGCACTCATGACCATCTACTATTGGTACATGGCTTAATGACATCTTCAATAAATGTGCCCATAATCATGAGCTAGTGTCTTCACACTTGATGTAAGAAGTCCATGACAAATCGCTGCTAGCTACCTGGATGTGATGATGACGGTCTTCTCTCCGTCCCACATGGGGTTGTCAGCCATGATCTTGGCATGAGTCGTCACATCTTGGGGAGACAGCTGAGGCAGTTCATTGGGCTGTGTGTGAATCCATCCTAAAGGCTCCATCTCCTGCAATCAGACAAGAAAATCAGTCATCAGTCTCATGGTTACAAGTATACCACCCAAATTCCATGACTTGGAGAATGGTAAATGAACGTTGCATCTAGCCCTGAGGTATCTAGCTATAAATTTCCCAATACTAGTGGGAAAAAATGGAGCAATTTGACCACACACGATAAATATGCCTCTACCTCTATGTTAGCTTCATCTGGTTTTAAATTAGAGGATGCTCAGAGAACTTGAACATCTGGTTGAAATTGAACCATTGATTTCATGAATAACATGCAGATCCCCCAAGTCTGAAACAAATCTATTTTGTGGTTCTCAAGATATTGCGTAACAGTATTCATGATGGACAGGATGGACAACCTGAGAACATAGAGTAATGCCTCCCACTTCATGGCAGTGGCAAAAAAAGACAGAAGATTAGAGAGGAACTGAAGCAAATACACATATGTATGCATGAGGGGAGGGAGAGAGACAGAGAAGGGGGGGGGGGAGAGAAGGGAACATTCTAAAGACCAAAACAAGGAGAGACCGAGATGTGCACTAACCTTGAGGAACTCATGGTCCGGGAGCTGGTTGGGGAGATGGACGGTCTGATGAGTCCCCCATTGTGGCACCATGACGATGCAGCGAATCTCCTTCACCTGAGGGTTGTCTTGAGGGCTCACTCCATACAGGTAGCCTGCAATCTGTGCTCCAACAAGTACAAGATATACAACACATGAGGGCTCACTCCATACAGGTAGCCTGTAATCTGTGCTCCAACAAGTACAAGATATACACCACATGAGGGCTCACTCCATACAGGTAGCCTGCAATCTGTGCTCCAACAACAACAAGATATACAACACATGAGGGCACACTCCATACAGGTAGCCTGCAATCTGTGCTCCACAGAACAAGAATACATGAAAAACATCAATTAAGCCATACATGCCAAAACCCTACAGGCCTACGGTTACAGATATCTGGTGAGCTCTGACTGCAGGAGCACATCTTGACTTACCTGAGCCCTGAGATCTGAAATGATGATGAACTTCTTGAGGACATTCTTGGGCAGGATGTATGTGTAGCCAGTCTCCTTGATGTCGTCTGAAGACACATAGATGTGGTTGGTGCGGAGGTGAAGGTTGGTAGCTGAGATGGCCCTCACACGCCACTCAGTCTTGGAGGAGAATGTGGCTGTCTCATAGTTGCTGGTTGTTGATGTGATGATCTCATCACCTGCACAATATGACGGGTTGCACAAATATTAGGCACATAGACTCCAGTCATCTCGTCATTCAATGAATACAGCTAGTTCCCACAAACTAGTTCTAACATACCATGCCTGTTGACAGACTATGCCTAACTCTGACCCAGCTAGTTCCCACATAACGTGCTTGTTGACAGACTCTATGCCTAACTCTGACCCAGCTAGTTACCACATACCATGCTTGTTTGACTGACTCTATGCCTAACTCTGACCCAGCTAGTTCCCACATACCATGCTTGTTTGACTGACTCTATGCCTAACTCTGACCCAGCTAGTTCCCACATACCATGCTTGTTTGACTGACTCTATGCCTAACTTGGACCAAACTAGATCCAACATACCATGCTTGTTCACTAACTCTATGCCTAACTCTGACCCAACTAGTTCCCACATACCATGCTTGTTGACTGACTCTATGCCTAACTCTAACCCAACTAGTTCCCACATACCATGCTTGTTGACTTACTCTATGTCGAACTCTGAGCCAGGTAGCTCCAACATACCATGCTTGTTGACAGACTATGCCTAACTCGGACCCAGGTAGTTCTAACATACCATGCTTGTTGACTGACTCTATGCCTAACTCTGACCCAGCTAGTTCCCACATACCATGCTTGTTGACTGACTCTATGCCTAACTCTGACCCAACTAGTTCTAACATACCATGCTTGTTGACTTACTCTATGCCGAACTCTGAGCCAGGTAGCTCCAACATACCATGCTTGTTGACAGACTATGCCTAACTCTGACCCAGCTAGTTCCCACATACCATGCTTGTTGACTGACTCTATGCCTAACTCTGACCCAACTAGTTCTAACATACCATGCCTGTTGACAGACTATGCCTAACTCTGACCCAGCTAGTTCCCACATACCATGCTTGTTGACAGACTCTATGCCTAACTCTGACCCAACTAGTTCTAACATACCATGCCTGTTGACAGACTATGCCTAACTCTGACCTAGCTAGTTCCCACATAACGTGCTTGTTGACAGACTCTATGCCTAACTCTGACCCAGCTAGTTCCCACATACCGTGCTTGTTTGACTGACTCTATGCCTAACTCTGACCAAACTAGATCCCACATACCATGCTTGTTGACAGACTATGCCTAACTCTGACCCAGCTAGTTCCCACATACCATGCTTGTTGACAGACTCTATGCCTAACTCTGACCCAACTAGTTCTAACATACCATGCCTGTTGACAGACTATGCCTAACTCTGACCCAGCTAGTTCCCACATAACGTGCTTGTTGACAGACTCTATGCCTAACTCTGACCCAGCTAGTTCCCACATACCGTGCTTGTTTGACTGACTCTATGCCTAACTCTGACCAAACTAGATCCCACATACCATGCTTGTTGACAGACTATGCCTAACTCTGACCCAGCTAGTTCCCACATACCATGCTTGTTGACAGACTCTATGCCTAACTCTGACCCAACTAGTTCTAACATACCATGCCTGTTGACAGACTATGCCTAACTCTGACCCAGCTAGTTCCCACATAACGTGCTTGTTGACAGACTCTATGCCTAACTCTGACCCAGCTAGTTCCCACATACCGTGCTTGTTTGACTGACTCTATGCCTAACTCTGACCAAACTAGATCCCACATACCATGCTTGTTGACAGACTATGCCTAACTCTGACCCAGCTAGTTCCCACATACCATGCTTGTTGACAGACTCTATGCCTTACTCTGACCCAACTAGTTCTAACATACCATGCCTGTTGACAGACTCTATGCCTAACTCTGACCCAACTAGTTCCCACATACCATGCTTGTTGACAGACTCTATGCCTAACTCTGACCCATCTAGTTCCCACATACCGTACTTGTTTGACTGACTCTATGCCTAACTCTGACCCAACTAGTTCTAACATACCATGCTTGTTGACTGACTCTATGCCTAACTCGGACCAAACTAGATCCCACATACCATGCTTGTTCACTGACTCTATGCCTAACTCTGACCCAACTAGTTCTAACATACCATGCCTGTTGACTGACTCTATGCCTAACTCGGACCAAACTAGATCCCACATACCATGCTTGTTGACAGACTATGCCTAACTCTGACCCAGCTAGTTCCCACATACCATTGCTTGTTGACTGACTCTATGCCTAACTCTGACCCAACTAGTTCTAACATACCATGCTTGTTGACTGACTCTATGCCTAACTCTGACCCAGCTAGTTCCCACATACCATGCTTGTTCACTGACTCTATGCCTAACTCTGACCCAACTAGTTCCCACATACCATGCTTGTTGACTTACTCTATGCCGAACTCTGAGCCAGGTAGCTCCAACATACCATGCTTGTTGACAGACTATGCCTCACTCGGACCCAGGTAGCTCCAACATACCATGCTTGTTGACTGACTCTATGCAACATTCCATTCTTGTTTGACTGACTCTATGCAACATTCCATGCTTGTTTGACTGACTCTATGCAACATACCATGCCTGTTTGACAAACTCTATGCCACATACCATGCTTGTTGACAGTCCTTGTAGTGGTGGCGGTGAGCTGAGACTGCTCCTTGGTCTGCTTCTCAATCTCAGCGATCTGCTGGCGCTGCTGAGAAGGAGCCGAGATCTCCATGCCCAGAATGATGTCTCTGATCTCAGACTGGGTCAGGGAGGCCACGTTCACACTGCACAAAACACAATAGGGTTTATACAGTAAATGAGGGCTCAATGTGGACTGCTCCTTCAATTCTATGCTATTATGTATTGTAAGATATACGCTAAGTAATATCATACCAAGCTCCACTGAATGTTTAATCTGTCTCCTTGACTCACTTGTTCTTCTTGCCGTAGTCAGCCAGGATGAGATCCTTGAGGGCCACCTCCACCTTGATCCACTCCTCATCGGTCAGCGAGGGCCAGATGTGATGTGGTTCTGTGACCGTAGTCTTGTCTGGCTTCAGGATCACCTTGGTGCGGTCGTTGTTCACATGGAGAGCACGCAGGATCAGGATCAGACGGGAGAATGCCTTCAAGATGCAAACCACACAGTAGCATTTAGAGAGCACGTTTTACGTATTTAACTAATTTAATCTCTGTTTTACCTCTATGAACTTATGCAATCAAACCAATTGATTTCCACGGATCCAACAATTAAAACCTTGCATGAAAATGACCAATATGTCCCTCCCTTCAATTAGTAACAGCATATAATACTGAATGTTCACTACGTAACTTTGCCCTCTTCAATTGCTTCATTACAGTGGTCGTGATCTTAATTCATACTAGCCAAAAATGTATGGCATACAACCTGTCACATTGACTTCATGGTGTATAAACTTTCAAGAAAATTTGAGCCAATCATTGCGTAGAAAAGAAAGAGATTTTTCTTTAAGCGAGACAATTCTCCCTGCGTCATCTACTTGGCCTGGTACATGTCAGTGGTTGAACTCACCGTGTAGGATGAGATGGTCTTGAGCCAGTCATCATACAGGTTGAAGAGCACCATCTGTGGTTCAGTGGCTTTCAGGATGAGGTCTCCAAACTTCTCCACCTTCAGGCAAGCCTGGAATGGCAGCTGCAACTCACTACCCTTGATCACAATGTTCGGGAAGTCCAGCAAATGAACCTACAGAGAATTGGACACATCATGGTTGTGGGCTTTACGTACTTAGCATGAAGCATCCAGATTCATTTTCATGGACTATTATCCAACAACTGAACCTAGGGAGAACTGAATACGTCATGGTTGTAGGCTTACAATAAAGTAATATAAAGTGACACTATCCACCAGGCTTTTTGCTTGGCTTATGATAGTGACACGATACTTTGGAACCAAAACACAAGTCCTCCATTTCTCTTGCTTATTTGTATTCAAAGAAATTAATCAGCTTATCTTATGAAGTGATCCATGTTAGGGGCATAGGGCTCAGGATTTGGTCAAATGTATTGTTAAGTACCACATTTCCACCATTTTTTGTAGAAATAATGATCACCTACAAAAGAACTGAATATCTTAACTTTTATTTATTGTGAAAACTATCAATTTTGGACCATTTATTGTAAAGTTTGTTTACATGTCATCTATGACCCTTACAAACCACATTGAACATCACTGCTCTGTAAGCAGCCCTTATAACCCAGCGACAGCCCTACCTCAAGGGGGTCCAGCATGCCCTTCCTGGTGACAATGATCTGCTTAGGCTGCTCCTCCACCGGCAGGGAGCGGATCAGGGCAGCAACCTCCTCAGCAGTCTTCCACTTGGCCAGCTGCAGGGGAAGAGAGTGATTGATACAGTGAGGGACAGGTGCAGGGGGACAGGTGCAAGGGGACAAAGTGAGGGACACGTGCTGGCTCCTGGCTAGCTACCAATATGGTTAACAAGTATCTGTTGTAGTAGCAGAGGTAGACATATTCATAGCCTTAGTCACAGTCATGGTCCCAGATGTAGAAAATGCAGCTGCAGTTACATACTGATCTTTTTCTTTCAGGAATTGATGAGGTAGTTATAAAAGACATTTGTACCCCCAAAAAATGCTATTCCTGACGATTTATATAGTGAGAAATGCCAAAATCTCTTGATTTCTCGCATAAATAAGCATAAATTAATTAATGTGGCCACTCTATGGCATAAGCATACAGAGGAGATGGGAAAGATGGAGGAGAAAGAGGAAACTATGAAATGGTCAGCCTAAGGGAACAGACTGTCCAGCAGTGGCCATTACCTGACCAAGACGCTTCTGTCCTGCCCAGACAGAGGTGTGGATGATCTTAAGGAAGAGCTGACCAGTCCTGGGGTTGAAGATGAAGATGGCTCCATTAATGGGCTTGGTGGTCAGGTTTCCTTCAAACGTCTGCAAGGAGCAACAGCAAGAGAAAACAACTATTAGGTCAACAGTATATTCCTGATTAAAATATGCTTAGCCTTACCTGCACATTATCCTACTGGGAATCTGTGCAGGAAATGGTATTGCAAAAACCATGGGCATTTTTTTTTTAATTTGATCATTGAATTTCTAATTATGTGGAAAGAAATTACCAAGGAAATCAAAGGAAAGGAAATATTACCAGTATAAAAGCATAGAAGTTCCCTCTGGGCGTGTAGTACTAAATAACACTTTGTTTTTTTTTTTTGCATCTTGTAAATATCAGCACTGAACGATAAACAGCAGAGCTTGAGTAAGCAGAAGATGCTCAGGGCCAAATATGGCAAGCATGTCCTCCAGAAATTGAAGAATCACTAAGAAAATTTCTGTATATTCTTAGTTTGGCTGATAAAAACCTCTGTGGCAAATATTAGTCATAATGATGCACCATAAAGATCGAACAGCGCCCTCACCTTGTGGATGGTGACCCTGTACACGTTGGTGTCATCTACAAACCAGATGATCTGATTGGAGAACAGCTCCCCGTAGTTCTGGGAGGAGAGATAGGGCTCCGTGGGTTCAGAGGAGTACAGCTGTAGACCCTTACGGATTCTCTCCCGCAGGACATAGAGGGCAGGGTTTGCCTTCATGATCTTGGCCATTGCCTGCTGGATCAGGGGCTTGCAGCCAGGGAACCAGTTCCCAAAAGCACTGAAGGATAGAAATATAGAGCGGTAACATCGTAACACACTAGAACTCTAGCCTGTGCACAGAAATACAAAAAACAGTTCTACATCTAAATGAACTTTGAATGCAACCAACAACGAAAGCAATATTTCTATACACTTACAAAGTAGAGCACCATTCTCCACAAGGGCCTGAATTAAAATCACTCCAGCCATTGCACTCCATACATACTGCCACGTCACTCTCTTTTTTATACACATGTGGATGTCATTGACCTTGATTTTGCATGAGAATCAATATCAGACTTTTCACATTTTCAGTTGTGCTGTGCTCACCTGTGCAGATTGTAAGCCAGATCAATGGCAATGAGTACACCAGTAGGGGAGGGGTAGATGCTCATGTTATCTGTGGTGTAATCCAGAAACTTGGCTCTGCCATAGCGCTCCACGTCATGTGAGTCATAGTCACCCCATCTCAGCTGGACATCAATCCAGTACTTCTGTGTGGTCGTGCTGTCCATAGTATCCCTGTTCACATGGGAAGGGAAATGCCCATTTATTAACAAAAATATCAGCTGACAAGGCTTATACAATCATATCTCAACCTAATTAAGTATGGGTGTTTGGAGTTCTCTTACTATCAGGAAACTTGGGGTTCTTCAATTATTTACAATTATGCAAATTTATGCAAAATGCCCTTCTCTTTTTTAAAAATTCACCAAATTATGCCTTGAAAATAATACTTTCATGCATGTATCTTCTAAATTAGTTATTACTTAACAACAAAACAAACAGGAAAGCAAAATGTTGTCTTACCACAATTAGAACAAAATCAATTCATAAATGTGATAATGATTTTAAAGAATAAGTGATTGGATCTGTGAGAAAATGACAAAAAAAAAGCTACTCTTATACTCGGTAGTTACAAATATTGTCTAAAAAGAAAAGTGAGGAACATCTTTGCCTGTTACATAACAAGTTGGCAAAACGCTGAAGGGGGGGGGGGGGGGAGAAGAAGGTGTCCATTTCCACAGGCCTCGCCCATATTTTAAATGTTGTACTATATATTTTTGGAAAATTGGTGCCATCCACTGTGAAACAACTTTTCTCTAGATGCAATACAGGGAATGAATCACACATGATGTATGCAGCAAGACATGAGGAAGACGAGGAAGATGATAATGGACTTACTTGGTGTCTGCCAGGAGGGAGGGCCTGGATACATTCCACTTGTAGGCAGCAAACAGCAGGATGTCTGCACATGAGCTGTTCATCTTGTAAGACTTCCTGGGATGGATTGTCTCCTTCTGAACAGTCTCAATCTCCAGAGCATCCAGCTCTTGATCAAACACCTAGTAGCACAAATGACCAAATGACTTGTAAGGTTTGATCTAACACCTAGCAGCACAAATTACCAAATGACTTGTAAGGCTTGATCAAACACCTAGCAGCACAAATTACCAAATGACTTGTAAGGCTTGATCAAACACCTAGCAGCACATTTTGAAGGACAGACAAATTCTTTAAAACTGAACTTTAACTAGGTCTCTCAAATATATGTCTTGTAGAGTACATAACAAAGTAAACGAGAGCTCCAAACAAAATTCCTTTCAAGCTTGCAACATCAGAAGATCTCTCATTTACATGTGATACTATTTCCCAATTGATGTTTCAAGCCTAATACTTTCTCATAATCCACAATTTTCCTGACAGCCACTACCCAGGCACTGTGGGAAATTCTGTCCTAAATACATACTCTTAAAATAAAAGGTCCGCATGTAATATTCATTGAGGAGTTAAAGACAGGTTTGTCAAATACATTCTTGTATTACATGTAGTAATTACAGGAATAAGCTCTTGATTACAAGCCACATGCTTCACACCAAGATCACAACACAGGGTTCAGTGCTCAATACACCAGAGACCCAAACATAGATGATTCTTACCTGACAGAGATCCATGACTACACTCTCATGGATCTTCTGCCACAAGTGAGCTCGGAAGATCTGGATCAGAGAAATCTTGAGTGTGGGGATCTTGCCGTGCATGAAGATGCCAGTCAGATCAAGCTGCACCTGGAAACCCACATACACCTGTAAGAAGAGAAAGGAGAAGTAATCAATTAGTCTGGTAAATTCAGACCCAGCATGAAGAGGCCTGTCAGATCAAGTCAGATCAAGCTGCACCTGGAAACCCACATACACCTGTAAGAGGAGAAAGGAGAAGTAATCAATTAGTCTGGTAAATTCAGACCCAGCATGAAGATGCCAGTCAGATCAAGCTGCACCTGGAAACCCACATACACCTGTAAGAAGAGAAAGAAGAAGTAATCAATTAGTCTGATAAATTCAAACACAGCATAAAGATGCCAGTCAGATCAAGCTGCACCTGGAAACCCACATACACCTGTAAGAGGAGAAAGGAGAAGTAATCAATTAGTCTGGTAAATTCAGACCCAGCATGAAGATGCCAGTCAGATCAAGCTGCACCTGGAAACCCACATACACCTGTAAGAGGAGAAAGGAGAAGTAATCAATTAGTCTGGTAAATTCAGACCCAGCATGAAGATGCCAGTCAGATCAAGCTGCACCTGGAAACCCACATACACCTGTAAGAGGAGAAAGGAGAAGTAATCAATTAGTCTGGTAAATTCAGACCCAGCATGAAGATGCCATTTAGATCAAGCTGCACCTGGAAACCCACATACACCTGTAAGAGGAGAAAGGAGAAGTAATCAATTAGTCTGGTAAATTCAGACCCAGCATGAAGATGCCAGTCAGATCAAGCTGCACCTGGAAACCCACATACACCTGTAAGAGGAGAAAGGAGAAGTAATCAATTAGTCTGGTAAATTCAGACCCAGCATGAAGATGCCAGTCAGATCAAGCTGCACCTGGAAACCCACATACACCTGTAAGAGGAGAAAGGAGAAGTAATCAATTAGTCTGGTAAATTCAGACCCAGCATGAAGATGCCAGTTAGATCAAGCTGCACCTGGAAACCCACATACACCTGTAAGAAGAGAAAGGAGAAGTAATCAATTAGTCTGGTAAACTCAGACCCAGCACCTGGAAACCCACATACACCTGTAAGAAGAGAAATACCATCAATAAATTGCACTGTTCATCTTTCATTTTATGCCAAGTTTTTTTTTTCAAATTCTGTCTCGTCTTTCCACAGGTAATGTACAACCAGTGCAATTCAGATTTTGACTCTTACCATTGACCTCCATGATAATACATTTCATGCGGCCCCAAGACCAATTAAATAGTCATGTATACACTATTCTTGTAATGATTGTACAAAAAGTCTGAAGAATGATTAGAGGGTATGGGGTGGGGGGGGGGAAGAGGGTCACAGGAGGAATGTGAGAGGAGGTCGAGCAGCGAGGAAGATGGCAGAAGAGAAAAGGATAAGACAGGATGAAGAGGACTGAAACAGGAAAGACAGAGTGTGTGAGGGAATAGAGAACATGTACTCACATTGGCTCTGTTGATAGTAGGAGACCACCATAGAGTGTGTGAGGGAATAGAGAACATGTACTCACATTGGCTCTGTTGATGGTAGGAGACCACCACAGTGTGAATCTTCTGTTGGGGATCTGGTTCAAGCCAGACCTTTGGGCATTCGTCAGCTTCTTGTACTTCATGGACTCCTCAAAGCCACTGGCCTTCTCCCTGTAGATATGATAGATATATGTATGATCAAATTACACTTTCATTGTAATGAAGGTGTTTAATGTACTTGATATGAAAGTAATTTTCAACATTTTTACCTTCAATTTTGACATGATGCATGTTTTTAACCCTATTCTGACTGGGCTTTTTTAGAGCAAAATTTTGCAGATAAAGGAACCTGACAAGAGCGCAGTTGCATATTTTTTGGGGAACATTTTTTTTTTTCAATTTTGTGTAAATTATAATTTATGCAAACAAGTTACATATTTTACTAATTTCTTTATATTTCATTGAAAAAAAGGTCAAACTTTTTTTTTAATATGTTGAGTAGCATAATCAATAATATCATGTTAAAAACTTTAAAATGACAAAACAAATTCTTATGTATTTTATTATTTTTTCAAATTTCTCATGTATTCTATTGGTTTTTATTTTACAAGAAATATTTTTTTTTTACGTTGCTTTTGCTTCAAATATGCAAGTTGATATATTTCAAAAACAATGTGATCAAACAAAAGGCCTAGAAAGCACAATTGACAGTGATATAGAGCAGTTTGGGAAAAGCAGTATTACATAATGTTGCATAACCTCTGAACGAGGTTAGAATAGGGTTAGAATAGGGTTAAAGAAAGTGACTGAGCAAGACGCTACAATCTGCATTTTATTCATTCGCTCAGTTCTTCTCAAAATAGAAGTATGCATAGGTACATCCTTCACTCACCAGAAGAGACCCTCCCAGGTAGGGAAGTAGGTTCCCTTGAAGAGGGTGTGTTCCAGGATGCCCTCTACACCTCCCAGGGCCTGGATCATGTCTGTGCGGTAGTTGTTGAGGTTCCATAGCTTGCCATCATGGCGCTGATGGGTCCACCAGAACGGGTTCTGCTTCAGGACCTGAGTGGTGTTCAGAAACACAATAATAACTCTCTCTACACTTTGTCTGTGCAGGACCTGAGTGGTGTTCAGAAACACAATAAGAACTCTCTCTACACTTAGTCTGTGCAGGACCTGAGTGGTGTTCAGAAACACAATAAGAACTCTCTGTACACTTAGTCTGTGCAGGACCTGAGTGGTGTTCAGAAACACAATAAGAACTCTCTGTACACTTAGTCTGTGCAGGACCTGAGTGGTGTTCAGAAACACAATAAGAACTCTCTGTACACTTAGTCTGTGCAGGACCTGAGTGGTGTTCAGAAACACAATAAGAACTCTCTGTACACTTTGTCTATGCAGGACCTGATTGGTGTTCAGAAAAACAATAATAACTCTCTGTACACTTTGTCTGTGCAGGACCTGAGTGGTGTTCAGAAACACAATAAGAACTCTCTCTACACTTTGTCTGTGCAGGACCTGAGTGGTGTTCAGAAACACAATAAGAACTCTCTCTACACTTAGTCTGTGCAGGACCTGAGTGGTGTTCAGAAACATAATAAGAACTCTCTCTACACTTTGTCTGTGCAGCACCTGATTGGTGTTCACAAAAACAATAATAACTCTCTCTACACTTTGTCTGTGCAGTTAAAAAAACAATTACAAGTTATGATGGAGATGTTTTTATGGCTACAGTGTGAACCAGGAATATGTCAATGATTGTCTGAATCCGCTACAATCTACAGAACTGCAACCATTGACAGTAGTTGCATTGCAGTGACAGTGACTGTGATGATACTATTGAAGTACACCTCCTATATACATGAGAACATCTTACCTGGAACTGCTTGAAGTCAGTTCTGACACGCCATCCCTTGTCATAGGCCAAGGTGTGTCGGTCTTTCTGGAAGAGCGTATTGATCCGAGGGATACCTCTGTCCCAAGAATCCTCCAGATCTTCAAGGGTCAGACGTCTAAAGAAACAATTGAAAGAGACAATGTTCACCTCTTACTGTAACAATCTGATAACTCCACAAAAACTGCTCTCTCAGATGAATGGGTTAATTGACCCTTGATCTCTGATGTTTAGACAGGTCTTTTTGTCACAACATATTAAAAACTTTCCCACCAAACAATATCACTGGAAGACAGTGCCAGTTGATGTTATGCCTGGAATATGCTAATTGATGTGAAATCTAACAACCCTCCATCTTCTGACCGTGATTAAAGTTCTGCTTTGCTCTAACTTACTATTGCCAAACAGAGAGATAACCACTGACCTTGTCTTCCCAGGGCTGTACATACTTCCATACCTTCTCTAGTTGTCTACCTACTATAGTCCCTGATTCTCACCTGTTCTGTGCATTGGCTTCCTGCCTCTTGAGTGCATACTCTGCCCAGACTCGTTGTGAGTCAATGACCTCACTATTTCAGAGCTCTACATACTATTATACCTTCTCTAGTTGTCTGCTTACTATAGTCCCTGATTCTCACCTGTTCTGTGCGTTGGCCTCCTGCCTCTTGAGTGCATACTCTGCCCAGACTCGTTGTGAGTCAATGACCTCAGTATTTCAGAGCTCTACATACTATCCCACCTTCTCTAGTTGTCTACCTACTATAGTCCCTGATTCTCACCTGTTCTGTGCATTGGCCTCCTGCCTCTTGAGTGCATACTCTGCCCAGACTCGTTGTGAGTCAATGACCTCAGTATTTCAGAGCTCTACATACTATCCCACCTTCTCTAGTTGTCTACCTACTATAGTCCCTGATTCTCACCTGTTCTGTGCATTGGCCTCCTGCCTCTTGAGTGCATACTCTGCCCAGACTCGCTGTGAGTCAAAAACCTCACTATTTCAGAGCTCTACATACTATTATACCTTCTCTAGTTGTCTACTTACTATAGTCCCTGATTCTCACCTGTTTTGTGCGTTGGCTTCCTGCCTCTTGAGTGCATACTCTGCCCAGACTCGCTGTGAGTCAAAAACCTCACTATTTCAGAGCTCTACATACTATTATACCTTCTCTAGTTGTCTACTTACTATAGTCCCTGATTCTTACCTGTTTTGTGCATTGGCCTCCTGCCTCTTGAGTGCATACTCTGCCCAGACTCGTTGTGAGTCAATGACCTCACTATTTCAGAGCTCTACATACTATCCCACCTTCTCTAGTTGTCTACCTACTATAGTCCCTGATTCTCACCTGTTCTGTGCATTGGCCTCCTGCCTCTTGAGTGCATACTCTGCCCAGACTCGCTGGGAGTCAATGACCTCACTATTTCAGAGCTCTACATACTATCCCACCTTCTCTAGTTGTCTACTTACTATAGTCCCTGATTCTCACCTGTTTTGTGCGTTGGCTTCCTGCCTCTTGAGTGCATACTCTGCCCAGACTCGCTGTGAGTCAATGACCTCACTATTTCAGAGCTCTACATACTATTATACCTTCTCTAGTTGTCTACCTACTATAGTCCCTGATTCTCACCTGTTCTGTGCGTTGGCCTCCTGCCTCTTGAGTGCATACTCTGCCCAGACTCGTTGTGAGTCAATGACCTCACTATTTCAGAGCTCTACATACTATCCCACCTTCTCTAGTTGTCTACCTACTATAGTCCCTGATTCTCACCTGTTCTGTGCATTGGCCTCCTGCCTCTTGAGTGCATACTCTGCCCAGACTCGCTGTGAGTCAAAAACCTCACTATTTCAGAGCTCTACATACTATTATACCTTCTCTAGTTGTCTACTTACTATAGTCCCTGATTCTCACCTGTTTTGTGCGTTGGCTTCCTGCCTCTTGAGTGCATACTCTGCCCAGACTCGCTGTGAGTCAATGACCTCACTATTTCAGAGCTCTACCTACTATTATACCTTCTCTAGTTGTCTGCTTACTATAGTCCCTGATTCTCACCTGTTCTGTGCGTTGGCCTCCTGCCTCTTGAGTGCATACTCTGCCCAGACTCGCTGGGAGTCGATGAACTCGCTCTCCCAGGGCTGGATGTAGCGGTAGAGATTAGGGATCAGCTGGTCCTCATCGTGACTCATACCAGACCGGAAGTGAGTGATGCCCACATCTGTCTGTTTCGACCACCTGGGAATGGAGGGTGCCAATGTTTACCTTCAAATACCATTTGATGTAACCACTTGATCTCGAGATGACCATGGTTTCATTGTAATTTGATGTCGAGAAATTTGGCTGCGTGCCATCCACAATCCTGCACAAACACTGATGTATTGCCATTATAATCTCCCATAATAAATCTGCTTACCCCATGCCTACGAATTTAGTAAATTTTGGCCCCTAAAAATGACATGTTGGTGTTTCACCTTTCATCAGTCTGACCCAAAAAGTGATCTGATTGTCCTGTCATTGTCAAAATTGCACCAAGGTTTCTACATATCTTTCAACTATTTATTGAGTTAGGGAATCAACATACCCAAGATCTGACTGAAGAGTGAGAACGTAGTCAATTCATGAGGATTTGTCAGAAAGATTCACATACTCTGCAGTGATCATGACACACAGACTAGCATCCCTGAAATCTGACTGAAGGATGAGGATGTGGCCAATGGACATGGAATCAATTTATGGCTATTTGGCAGGACCATTCAAACACCCTGGAGCAATCATGACACGTAGATTTTGCATACCTGAGATCTGACTGAGGGACGAACACGTACCCCATGGATATTAACCAAAATTAGGCTTGGCATACCTGAGATCTGACTGAGGGATAAGGCTTGGCATACCTGAGATCTGACTGAGGGATAAGGCTTGGCATACCTGAGATCTGACTGAGGGATAAGGCTTGGCATACCTGAGATCTGACTGAGGGATAAGGCTTGGCATACCTGAGATCTGACTGAGGGATAAGGCTTGGCATACCTGAGATCTGACTGAGGGATAAGGCTTGGCATACCTGAGATCTGACTGAGGGATAAGGCTTGGCATACCTGAGATCTGACTAAGGGATAAGGCTTGGCATACCTCAGATCTGACTGAGGGATAAGGCTTGGCATACCTGAGATCTGACTAAGGGATAAGGCTTGGCATACCAGAGATCTGACTGAGGGATAAGGCTTGGCATACCTGAGATCTGACTGAAGGATAAGGCTTGGCATACCTGAGATCTGACTGAAGGATAAGGCTTGGCATACCTGAGATCTGACTAAGGGATAAGGCTTGGCATACCTGAGATCTGACTGAGGGTTATGGCTTGGCATACTTGAGATCTGACTAAGGGATAAGGCTTGGCATACCTGAGATCTGACTAAGGGATAAGGCTTGGCATACCTGAGATCTGACTAAAGGATAAGGCTTGGCATACCTGAGGGGATAAGGCTTGGCATACCTGAGATCTGACTGAAGGATAAGGCTTGGCATACCTGAGATCTGACTAAGGGATAAGGCTTGGCATACCTGAGATCTGACTAAGGGATAAGGCTTGGCATACCAGAGATCTGACTGAGGGATAAGGCTTGGCATACCTGAGATCTGACTGAGGGATAAGGCTTGGCATACCTGAGATCTGACTAAGGGATAAGGCTTGGCATACCAGAGATCTGACTGAGGGATAAGGCTTGGCATACCTGAGATCTGACTGAAGGATAAGGCTTGGGTTAGGGTTAGGGTTAGGGTTAGGGTTAGGCTTGGCATACCTGAAGGATAAGGCTTGGCATACCTGAGATCTGACTAAGGGATAAGGCTTGGCATACCAGAGATCTGACTGAGGGATAAGGCTTGGCATACCTGAGATCTGACTGAAGGATAAGGCTTGGCATACCTGAGATCTGACTAAGGGATAAGGCTTGGCATACCTGAGATCTGACTGAGGGTTATGGCTTGGCATACTTGAGATCTGACTAAGGGATAAGGCTTGGCATACCTGAGATCTGACTAAGGGATAAGGCTTGGCATACCTGAGATCTGACTAAAGGATAAGGCTTGGCATACCTGAGGGGATAAGGCTTGGCATACCTGAGATCTGACTGAAGGATAAGGCTTGGCATACCTGAGATCTGACTAAGGGATAAGGCTTGGCATACCTGAGATCTGACTAAGGGATAAGGCTTGGCATACCTGAGATCTGACTGAAGGATAAGGCTTGGCATACCTGAGATCTGACTGAGGGATAAGGCTTGGCATACCTGAGATCTGACTGAGGGATAAGGCTTGGCATACCTGAGATCTGACTAAGGGATAAGGCTTGGCATACCTGAGATCTGACTGAGGGATAAGGCTTGGCATACCTGAGATCTGACTGAGGGATCAGGCTTGGCATACCCAAGATCTGACTGAAGGATAAGGCTTGGCATACCTGAGATCTGACTGAAGGATAAGGCTTGGCATACCTGAGATCTGACTAAGGGATAAGGCTTGGCATACCTGAGATCTGACTGAGGGTTATGGCTTGGCATACTTGAGATCTGACTAAGGGATAAGGCTTGGCATACCTGAGATCTGACTAAGGGATAAGGCTTGGCATACCTGAGATCTGACTAAAGGATAAGGCTTGGCATACCTGAGGGGATAAGGCTTGGCATACCTGAGATCTGACTGAAGGATAAGGCTTGGCATACCTGAGATCTGACTAAGGGATAAGGCTTGGCATACCTGAGATCTGACTAAGGGATAAGGCTTGGCATACCTGAGATCTGACTGAAGGATAAGGCTTGGCATACCTGAGATCTGACTGAGGGATAAGGCTTGGCATACCTGAGATCTGACTGAGGGATAAGGCTTGGCATACCTGAGATCTGACTAAGGGATAAGGCTTGGCATACCTGAGATCTGACTGAGGGATAAGGCTTGGCATACCTGAGATCTGACTGAGGGATCAGGCTTGGCATACCCAAGATCTCACTGAAGGATAAGGCTTGGCATACCTGAGATCTGACTAAGGGATAAGGCTTGGCATACCTGAGATCTGACTGAGGGATAAGGCTTGGCATACCTCAGATCTGACTGAGGGATAAGGCTTGGCATACCTGAGATCTGACTGAGGGATAAGGCTTGGCATACCTCAGATCTGACTGAGGGATAAGGCTTGGCATACCTGAGATCTGACTAAGGGATAAGGCTTGGCATACCTGAGATCTGACTGAAGGATAAGGCTTGGCATACCTGAGATCTGACTGAGGGATGAGGCTTGGCATACCTGAGATCTGACTAAGGGATAAGGCTTGGCATACCTGAGATCTAACTGAGGGATAAGGCTTGGCATACCTGAGATCTGAGTAAGGGATAAGGCTTGGCATACCTGAGATCTGACTAAGGGATAAGGCTTGGCATACCTGAGATCTGACTGAGGGATAAGGCTTGGCATACCTGAGATCTAACTGAGGGATCAGGCTTGGCATACCCAAGATCTGACTGAAGGATAAGGCTTGGCATACCTGAGATCTGACTAGGGGATAAGGCTTGGCATACCTGAGATCTGACTGAGGGATAAGGCTTGGCATACCTGAGATCTGACTGAGGGATAAGGCTTGGCATACTTGAGATCTAACTGAGGGATAAGGCTTGGCATACCTGAGATCTGACTAAGGGATAAGGCTTGGCATACCTGAGATCTGACTGAGGGATAAGGCTTGGCATACCTGAGATCTAACTGAGGGATAAGGCTTGGCATACCTGAGATCTGACTAAGGGATAAGGCTTGGCATACCTGAGATCTGACTGAAGGATAAGGCTTGGCATACCTGAGATCTAACTGAGGGATAAGGCTTGGCATACCTGAGATCTGACTGAGGGATAAGGCTTGGCATACCTGAGATCTGACTGAGGGATAAGGCTTGGCATACCTGAGATCTGACTGAGGGATAAGGCTTGGCATACCTGAGATCTGACTAAGGGATAAGGCTTGGCATACCTGAGATCTGACTGAAGGATAAGGCTTGGCATACCTGAGATCTAACTGAGGGATAAGGCTTGGCATACCTGAGATCTGACTGAGGGATAAGGCTTGGCATACCTGAGATCTGACTGAGGGATAAGGCTTGGCATACCTGAGATCTGACTGAGGGATAAGGCTTGGCATACCTGAGATCTGACTAAGGGATAAGGCTTGGCATACCTGAGATCTGACTGAGGGATAAGGCTTGGCATACCTGAGATCTGACTGAGGGATAAGGCTTGGCATACCTGAGATCTGACTGAGGGATAAGGCTTGGCATACTTGAGATCTAACTGAGGGATAAGGCTTGGCATACCTGAGATCTGACTAAGGGATAAGGCTTGGCATACCTGAGATCTGACTGAGGGATAAGGCTTGGCATACCTGAGATCTAACTGAGGGATAAGGCTTGGCATACCTGAGATCTGACTAAGGGATAAGGCTTGGCATACCTGAGATCTGACTGAAGGATAAGGCTTGGCATACCTGAGATCTAACTGAGGGATAAGGCTTGGCATACCTGAGATCTGACTAAGGGATAAGGCTTGGCATACCTGAGATCTGACTAAGGGATAAGGCTTGGCATACCTGAGATCTGACTGAGGGATAAGGCTTGGCATACCTGAGATCTGACTGAGGGATAAGGCTTGGCATACCTGAGATCTGACTAAGGGATAAGGCTTGGCATACCTGAGATCTGACTAAGGGATAAGGCTTGGCATACCTGAGATCTGACTGAGGGATAAGGCTTGGCATACCTGAGATCTGACTGAGGGATGAGGACATGTCCCATAGACAGCATGCCCAGGCCACCCAGCTCCTTGGGGGTGTAGAAGACCACTGGGGGGAAACGGCTAGGCATCTTGGAGTTTAGGCCGATCTTAATCCTGGTCTGGATCTTGTTCTCACACTTGACCAGCAGGTCCAGCAGCTCTTGGGTGTTGACCACCGCTTCTCGGAAGTACGTCATCAGACCAATGAGGGCGGTGTTCCACTTGTTGACAATCTAATGCAAGACATATGTCATACAGTTAAGGTTAAACCTGGTTGGAGCACTGTATGGAAGCTGACCTGTGCCAGATGCTAAATGTCATATCATCATCAACCCATTGTATGCATAATCTTATCTGGGAATGGAGTGCATTGACCTCTAACCACATCAGTCTATCTCAAGGTAGAAGAAGATCATATGTTGGCAATTTTGGGCCATTTTTTAAGAAGTTCATTGACCTGCAACCTTTGACGGCTCTAAAGATACTACCAAAACTGGTTAGGAAGGACGGACAGACAGAAAATCCAAAAACATATTGCCTCCTGCCACTTTGTGCCGTATGAATAAACTAAACTTCTAACTGCTCACCTTGGTGAATGTAGTTGATCCTGAAGCCATGAGAATCTGTCGTACTCTGTTGTGGAATCGCTGCAGAGATTCATCATCCACTCTCAGGAAACACTGCGCTGTGCGCTCCTTAGTTACCTGCCATGTAGAAAGAACTTGGTTTGTTATGCCTAACACTACTATAAATGGGTTTCTTCAATGAGAAATAGAAGGCCACTGTATATACTACTTGACAATTTTAGATTATCTTCTATCTGCACATAGTGTGGGTGATGATACATATATACACACAATGATTCATTCACGCCCCCCCCCCCCCCCCCCCCACAACCCTGTAATGAGAAGGGGACACTGCTCAGCCAGCTCAGCCAGGGTTACATGACGCATATAAAGATGTCCTATTCACCCATGGTAACATTGTTATTCATGCAGACCCTGTCATTGGGTTTACCCCTGTCACTGGATCTAGTTCTTGTAGATGCTGAAAGATCCATATATCTGTGGAAATAAGGAGCAGTTATGCAGCTATCATCTATCAATAAGGGTGTGCAGGTCCACTGATCAAATACTATTTGTTTCTGCCGGGTAGTAAGTCAGATACACACCAGCATGCCACCTTGGAATCATGCCTTGTGCTACTTCAGTTGCCTCCAGCCACCTACCTCATTCTGCAGATTCCAGATGCCATCCTTGTGGGTGAACTCATCACTGGTGGTGCGGCACTTGGGTAGGATGCGGCACTCAAAGCCACTCATGTTGAAGAGCAAGTTGGGGTTGTCCTTGCTGTAGGCAGACACAAAGCTCTGCTCCCACATGAAGGTAGTGATGGAGCGAGGCAGACGATTCTTCATGTCCCAGAACACAGCACGCCCACTGATAGGATCAAACCAGTTACACACCACAGATCAACAATTGACTGACTTTGGACATCAATAGTGGCAAGACATAAAAGGATAACGGATCATCAGATTCTTAGAACTTGTGAATTTTAATGATTGTAATTTTGGGTAAAGTTTATTGACTTATACCTTTGGTAAGATTTTATACATCTGTTTATTGCTTAAAAAGAATTACATGCACCTACCAGGGTTGAGGTTATTTCATTAAGCAGTTCTTTAGATATTGCATAAACAAGTGGGGACCAGCAAAACTTCTAGTTCCCCAACAGCAAATAAATAATTTATTTTCAAAACATTATGCCTCTGAGAGGTACTTCCAACTGTGCCTGCTAAATGTCCTGGATGATGTATAATGCAATACCATCACCCAATGATGCACATCACAAGCAGAACTTTAATGTTGCATTGCTACGAACAGAGCACAGCATGGGGCTGGCTGTGACTGCAGATATCAATGCCTGCTAACCACTAGATATATTACCAGTAGATTTCTTTCAGATTCATGTAGAATGACACCTTCATCAATTGATCTTTGTTGTACTCTCTGGTTTGTAACCTTAATGTATCCTTTTTTTTTTTGTATCAACATGATATTATGTACATATCAATATCATTTTACTCAGGGCTCCCTAGAGCAAACAGAGGAAGCCTACTGATGGGGCTACCCTGTGTAAAAAATAAATAAATAAATAGATAAATAAACCTTTCTCTACTGAGCTACTGCAGGCCCCTGTCTTATAAAGAGTTGCGATTGATTGCAACCTGACTTGCAATTAATATCTATTGTAACTTTCTGCATGAGAGATAAGGTATCAGACTTGTGATCCATTAAGATCAATCCCAACTCTTTATGCCCCAGGTCTCTAACTCACAGGTTGACGTCATGCTTCATAAGCCTCATCCTAGCATCTCTAGGCCAGCACTTCTTGTTGTTGTAGCCCACAATGTTCTCATTGTTTGGGTCTGGGTGCTCAGTCAGGTAGCGCTGGATCAGGTCTCTTGCCTCCTCAGCTGTGAACCTGTAGGATTGACCAAAATATAAAATACAATGGAGATATCCCACACATTAAGCGTATGAACACATAAAGGTAGAGATTTCAGAGGTGGCAATGACCTTCATGTGTCATACCCAGCTAATGTATTTCAATAAAACACTTTCTCCACCAAATGCACATTCAAAAAGAGAGGCTCTGCCCATCAAATTGAAATTGCTCCAATAAAACGAGAGAAATTACCAAAATCAACATCTAAAAAACTCAGCAAACAAATGGAATCTAATATTTGGAATCAAATATTTCTTAATTTGACTATTAAATGTTGATCTGTCCAAACCAAATCTGCTGAATTAATTATCCTGTTGATATCATTGTTGTACAAAATTTCATGAAATCAGGACGAGTGTTCATTTTTCATAAGATATCACTTAAAGGGACAGAAACATCCATGCAAAGCCTCTCGTGGCACTGTGGAAGAGGCACACAGAATCTTCCATTCTTTCTACGTCGTACCTGAAGAAGATGTGCACTTTGTCGATGTAACGAGAGTACAGCCGGATGGGATGGTTGCCCTCTGTGACTACATCCTGCAAGAAGAAGACATAGAAACAACAATGAGGATGGAGCCCATAGCATGATCCTACATGGGGGCCTGCACCTCCACCAGGGAAATGGCTCTAATTGGGACGCCAAGAACATTAGTAAGTGAGCCTTTCTGGGGCTTTCTTAAATAGTAGGAATAGAATGCTACTTAGGGCTAACCCTAGATAGATAAATAGATATTTGTGAGTATTTCTTGGGTAAAAGGAGTAGAAGGCCACTGGAATCTACACATTGCTGCGCATTGTGTGCAAGAAACAGCACGCCCAATTTTTAGAATTCAGGGTTAGAAATTGAGACTTTGCAAACTGTTTTCATGGTTGTATTCTACTAAAGAAGTGTTACTGGCCTGGAACTGCAAGAAGTCATTGGGCATCTGGGGTGGTCCAGCCATCTCACTGGCCCTGTGGAGACCCAGAACTAAGAGGTCAAGGACGAGGCCGTAGAACTGGACGATGAAGGAAGCAAACTGCAGGCCTCGGATGATGCCATAGGAGTTGGTGTGGTTCATGTCCTGTCAAGGAAAAACAAGGAGATTTCATACATTAGAAAAACAATATTCAGATATCCAACTATTCCTGCCTATCTACCACTATTTTATATTTCTTGAATAGGCAAACTAAACACTTGAAAAGGAGTTTGGAACTTTTGTCAAATCAATGTCACTGCTCTATCCTCACCATATTTGAAATGACTACCATAACAAACTCAGTATCGCCAAGAAAGAAGGATGCACTGCATGGCCGGAAGAGTGTATTTTGCAAATAGTTTCCTGTTGATACTGAATATGATACTGCATGTGCCATGATTACATCATCAGAACAAATGAAAGCATGATCATGTACCAACACATTCACTGTGAATCTTCTAGTGATACATAGTATCAGCTGCATGGAAGAAGACAGATGATGCTCTTACTTTGTAGTTGATGACCACATTGTTCTTGGCAGTCATGTAATCAGCGATGTTGTGATCCACAATGAGACGCAGTAGTCTGTTGAGCAGAGTCAAGTCTATCTTCTCATAGAGCTTCTCAAAACGAGACTCCATCATGACGTTACACTCTCCTTCTGATGTGTCCCATACATCCTGCAGGTTGTTGATCCCTGCAAGGAATAGCACCAGGTATGTCGCACAAAAGAGTTAGTATAAGTTAACGTCTACTCCTAAATTAATATTAACAGGTATACAGCACAAATGGGTTATAATGATCTCCTTTACTCTGATCAATAGTTATTGTAATCCCTGATTAAAGAAGAAAATGTTTTCTCAGATTACTATGACAGAAAACTAGTCTTCTTCAATCTTGATAACCGAATGTGTGCCAGTCAGAATGGCGCTCTATAGGATTTATGTGTATCACTGGTGAATAAATACATGTGGCACACAAGGAGTTGAAGATTAGACAAATCTATCATTTCTTTGAATCATCAGAGCAAAGAGAATGCAGGGCAGGACGTTGTCCATAATTTTGACTGGTATGTGTTTCCCAGAAGATGTGTATAACACAATAAACTAAAATAAAAAGGGGTAATTAATTGTGACTCTTCACAATTCGTACATAGCTTTTTACTTCTGTAAGTGCTACACACCTCTATATAAGTGATCAGGACTAAGTAAAAGCTATGAGTGGCTCTTACCTTGGCACCACTTGTAGACGAGGAGTGGGGGAGGCTCAGTGTCTGCTGGCTTGATCCAGGGTGGGAAGAGACGTCTCTTGTCTGCCTCATACCACAGGTACTGGTCCAGGTAAGCATCAGTGATCTTCTCTAGAGGCTCCACATCATACACAGGGATCAGATGGCTGTACAGGTCCATGAACTCAATGCCAACCTGTGAGAGGAAGGAGGTGGAGTGGGTCAGACCAATCAGTCAGCAAAACAAACAAGTTCACAAAGTGGGAAAACACAATGGCTCTTTTGGGTAATGTGCATACATGCATGAATTTGCATGTATCATAAAATTCAAGTCTAGTGTCGATGTATTATGCTCTCTCATATTCAAAACAATCAAGATTCCTGTACAAATGGCAAAACAGCATGTCTTTCAAATTGATATAACACTGACAATGGATGGCATGAATAAATAAATATCTCAATAGTTTCTAAAGTAAAACAAGAAAAGAGTGAGCATGAGTAAATGGACTTTGTCTCTTTTGGAAGCAGTATGATACTTTATTGATGTGACTTGCCTCTTTGAAGGCACGTTGTGTGAGCAGATGACGCTTGATCCTGCTGAGAGCTTCATGAGGGTTGTCATAGGCCTGTTCTATCAGTCCCAGCTCTTCTCTCTGAGACTGATTCAGACGACTCTTCACACTGCAAAGAGGAATGGGTCAAGGGTTAGGTACAAGAGTACAGATTAAGATGCAGGCACTCAAGACTTGGCTACTTTAAGAGAGGCAACATGTCATTAAAGACAAGGAGTGGTGTATGTAGCTGCGGTCTGCTACACATCACTGTGTTTGAATGGAAACAGTTAACATAAACTGTTTGATACCGATCCCAGAAACATGCATACTTTCAGCCCTGCAATACATCTATTATGGCCGCTATGGCACACTAAAATCAAACAGGCAGGTACAGGCTGTTTGAGAAGAAAGCTGAAAGGCAGGTACCAGCAGCTTGCAGGCAAAAAGGGTTCATCAATTGTTGATTACTGAAATGAGTACTGGCTTCATGCCTATCATGTGCCATGGTAACTCACCTGTAGGCTTCTTTGAGTCTCTCCAAGGCAAGGATGAGCAGCTTGGTGTCATGTTTGTAAGACAGTGGAGGGAATGGGATTGGGGAGAACCTCCTACTCTCTAGCCAGTGGACCGTGGTGGTGTAGATAGCCACTGCCTCTTCAGCTGTGATGTACGGTCCATCCTGGAGAACATACAGCAAGGAAGGAGCGTTTAATTGAATGGCCAATCATGAACAGCATAGATCTAATATAACATTTCAGCAATTCATTACAAGGTATGTACAAGATAAGAGGACTCCAACTGCAAGTGTTGCCTGTGCTGTGCTTAGCTCTATTGGCAGACTGATCACAAGCTCAATGAACCTGAGCTTATTTTCTGTACAATGTAGGAAATTTCCCTCACCAAGAGCATAACTTAATTTCTCTTTGGTTTTCTGTCCTCTTTTCATCAATCTTCTTCCCCATTTTGTTATGATCCTATCTCGTAATTTCCCTGTTAAGATGACCACTTTGAAAGTGGATGGCCAACTTGTATATTTCCAGCAATATGATTTAGATGATGGGAAACTTGTGAGTGTAACTAAACCCATTTTGTATGTCCACTCTGTGAAACTGTAGTTACCTTGAGGTAGTTATGCTGCCTCTCCTGCTCAGCCTTCAGGTACAACCTGGTAAGTCTGCCCAGGTTCTTCTTGCACACGGTCTTGTCTACAGTGGCTCCACGACGGATGCGCTCTCGGTTGTAGTGGGCCGTGTTGGTCCACCAGTCAGCCTTGGACTTCACAAAGCGCAGAATCATGTTCTCAATGGGCGTCGGCAGGCCAGGCACCTGTCAGAAGAGTCACCATTGGTATGAGGAGCATTCACATACAACAAACTATTTCACTCACCAGCATTGCCCACATTACGCATGCCGGAGAAGTGACCTGAGCCAAAAGTGCAACCACTGCCTTAATTTAGAATGTATGCAGTAGCAGATGATGTGCAATTTCACCTGTTCACATACATAATGCTGGCCTAAAAATTATGACTATTCATCAAAAATCTCACCATTAGTTACATTTTGATCAAGGTCGAAACATCCATGTTCAATTCTCACTGTCTCCCAGGAGATTCCAATCAGAGTTGAACACCTGAGAATTATTTCACCAGTTGATGATTACGATCAATAATAACCCAGACATAGTGCCATGCTATGATCTTACTGATAAACATGGCATACAATGTGTGGCACAGACCACTCACCTTCCAGGGAATGTTGGCCTTCCAGCAGCGCCAGGCTTCACTGAGATGCTGCAGGATTGTCCTGGCCTTGTTCTGCTTGATCCCTTCTGGCATCATGTCAATGATGTCATGCATCACCTGCCAGGCCAAGAACAACAACATCAGTTTCAATAGGACTGGCAATACACCTTATGTTCCAGAAACCATAGATCAAACAATGCTGGGAGAATTTCTTTTAATACCATCCTTGTTGTTAGCCATCATTGTGTTAGTCTATTATTCAAGACACAATGAAGGGATTGTCTATTAAGAATTTAAACAAAGCTTGGTAAGATGTACATTACCAAACAGCATTTACACCTTCATAGAAAGTAGTGTTCACTTGAACAATTAACACACAGCATGCAATAATCTAAACACAAACAATGTTGTCTGTTATCACTCTTTCGAGTTTCCTCTCATTGGAGGATCAGATAAAAACACAGCATGAGTGACTTGATGAATAGGACCAAAGATCTCCTTGTACCTCTGATATTGAAGTTCATGAGAAGAGGTCAAGCCTCTTATATTCCATTCATAATT
This sequence comes from Arbacia lixula, assembly GCA_963669155.1. Taxonomy (NCBI): domain Eukaryota; kingdom Metazoa; phylum Echinodermata; class Echinoidea; order Arbacioida; family Arbaciidae; genus Arbacia; species Arbacia lixula. The sequence continues at coordinate 743,673 of OZ022583.1, read as the reverse complement.
TTTATGATAATCTTTTTTAAGTTGAGATGTAAATTGTAATATTTGCAATGGTCCCTACCAATTAGACAAATTTCCTGTCAAATCATAAACAGAACTTGAGGTAAAAAGTGCAGGCACCATGCAGTCTGCAGGTATTGAGAAGGAAAGAGGCATTATTTTTACCGAGGCCCTGAGCTCCAGGTCGTAGTGACTCTCCACACGCTGCTTAGTGACAGTCTTGGTGACTCCCTTAGAGTGCCTGCCTTCAAACTGCCTAGAGAGTAGGTTGCCTAGCCAGCGCTCCAGCAGGGGGGTGACCCCTCGCATGAAGAACACCCAGACCCGCCAGCCTGGGGCCCAGAAGCCACACCCAGGCCCTTTACCTACTGGGCCCTGAGGGAAGCAGGAGCATGGGAAGATAGTTGTTACATGAAAAGGTCTTACATCATTCTTCTCATATCTACCTACATCAATTCATTCAAATTATGGTGAATATTTTTGTGAAATAATGTTGTTTTTTTACTCATCACAGCATGGAGAATATAGAAAATTTAACACTGGGTTCCATGCAATACAAATGCAGTGCTCTTTGCTTTGAGACATTCAAGAAATCTAATGATATATGTTATTGCTATGTACCCTGGGTCAAGGGAATAAAACCACAGCTTCAAACAAATGTACATAAAAGCAACTAACAACGATGGTCAGTAAGATAAGAGCGTATCTCAGCCCAACAAAACACAATCATTGTGGCTCTGCGTATATGTGAAAGCGATGGGTTTCCTCCTTGATTTGATTGTTTGTTGAGTCAGTTCCCACCCTGACCAAACTTACAGTGTTGAACCTGTAGTAGATGACGTGCTTGAGATCCTTGCACATGCGAATCTGCCTCATGAGCTTGTACTTGTAGCGGTACATCCCAGTCAGCTGCCCCACATGGGCAAAGATGTACTGGATGCCATCGGCCAGCTGCAGGGAGCCACAGAGAGCAGAGAGAATGGAAATAGGCACATGTCTTACATGCATCATGGGCATACAGGAGGGATCATACAGCCGAAACCAAGGTTTCCTTCAATTTCTACAACAATCATATCATATCACACCACTTTAAATAAAGTAAGACTAAGTCTCACTATCACCAAATAACTCTCAAATATCACTGTATATTTCAAATAAGCTCCTAATGCTTTGCGTCACACAACAGTTTCAAACATGCTTTTTTTATGTCATGCACGTATTCTACCAGCCATGGCACAGCTCTTGAGTAGGGATGACTCTTTATGCTCAAATATGTCAAAAAACTGATTTTTATTTTAATATTTGTTGCAATGATGATGTCATCATTAGCATGCTTCTTGGTAAGTCCCGAGCAGAATTCCAGGCATGCAGCCTGAGGGACATTGGCCCTGTGATCTCAATAAGGCATTTAACTACTCACCACATAGTGATGCATCATTGTGCATCACTGAACTTTCCTGCACACAATCTTTTGGAAGACATACATTGTCTATATGACCCCCTGATCTTTGACCCCGTGACCTTTGACTCCTGAGGGCCTGGCAGCCTTTCCTACCTGGAATGCATCCACGTTGCCGAGTCTGTACTGCACATGACTGTCCACTACCAGCTTGGTGAGACGCAGGATCTCCCGACACAGATGGAAGGCGTTCCCAAAGCGAGACTTCTTACGCTCCTGAAGGACAAGACAGACAGCTTTGTGAAGACTCAAATGCACAAACATTTCCTCATACCAAGAGTAATATGTTGGCATGCTTGATTCCGCTGAGACACCAGCGTATGTACACATGAGGGGGCAACATTGCCAGTAACAACTCAACTCAATTCAGATTTACCTCAAACTTTCGCATATCTAGCCCAAATACATGTAATAAATTGCATTCTCTAATATATTTTTATATTTTATATTAAGTTTGATATAAATATTTCTTGATGAGTTAGGCTGAAACAATGAAATTTCAGAATTTGACATTTGGCATGAAAACATATCTGATCAATTCATCCTACAGTGTATAATGTGTATATCAAATATATACAGAGCATATATATGGACATTTTGGAAAGTGCAGGAAATTACATTTAGGAGATTATAGTCCCATAGCCTTGACCTCTAACCTTCTAGTTTCTTACCCAAACTCTCATCAGATAATTGTCCTCTCATATGTCATCGCTGTACCAATTTTAATGATATTTCCTCAAAAGAGTTGTCATGTAAACCAGACAATCTCATGGATGGATCATCCTGAAACACAATGCCATATTGTGCCAAGGGCATATAAACTATTAGGTGCTTTGTCAGTGTTGTATGTTACTCAGATATATATTCTGTACAATGCAAAACATGCCCAATTTATTTTATTGAGATAAAACCCACTTCTGCCTGGTCACCTTATCCTACGCATGCAGACAAAGAAAGTAATTCTTCCTTGTTCCTTACCTTGGTGGTCAGGGTCTTGACTGGCTTGAGGTTGAAGTTGTAGTCAAGATGGAGATAGTTGAGGTTCTTGCGGTGGATGAGCAGGTTGAGCATGTTGTAGCCTTGACGACACACCTGCAACCCAACTTCCACCCAGTCCAGCGTCGTCGCCTGGAAGAACTTGGTGGACTTGAAGGACCGGAACAGATACCTAGTGCCATGATAAGCAAGGACCAAACATAATACAGACTAGAGTAAGCAAACATTAATCCTGTCAAACTTAATGCATGGTTGCCTGTGTGGTACTTAAGGCTCCCTCCTTATCATTAAGATGGAGATATACCATCTGTAGCCAAATCTTAATACCATCTGAAGCCAAATCTTAATACAGGTACATACATGTGCATATAACCTGTATATATAAAGCAATAACATGCTTCAACAGAAAGATGACAAAAGATGCGACCTCATCCTTATCTTACCTCTTCTTTTGCGACTTTGGTGGTTTATGTTTGAGGGCATTCAGCACATAGATCTTGAGCAGCTTCTGGTAGGAGACCCGTACCTTGACCGGCTGGCCGCTGGGGCAGTGCTCACGATACCTGGTGAGAACAAGCAAAGCTTGGATTACAATATGAGACATTCTGACATGTGATCCTTAGAATTCAGAGGATATATCCTAAAAATTCAAGTATACTGCAAACTCCCCATCTACACTACACCTGACTACAATCTGATAATAAATCTCATGAAAGGTATTGATTTGAAAACAGAGAAATTTGCCCACAGTTATCACATAACAGAATTACAGAATGGTCTTTGTTTACAACTTGCCCTTATATTGGCATTGGTAACGTCATTCCATCAAAGCACACCATCTTCAAGGAGTTCCCTAAGTGTCTCACCATGTCTTGACCAATGGGATGTCCATGGCTCGCCTGTGTCTGCCTGACCGGAGGTTGAAGGGCCTTGGAGCCCACAGCAGGGCTATGCCATTGGCTGTGTTGTCTGTGTACAGGGGCCGTTCTTGAAGGAATGGCTGCACAAAGTCTGGCAACTCAAACTCTTCGTCATCATCTGGCAGTGGTTCCAGATGCTGTAGAGTGGGATAACAAATGGGGAAATGTTTTAGCTTTGTAAATTAAATATCACACAGTATAGGTCGCCATATTATCTGTCCCAAATCAATAAGTTCATCATTAATTTCATCAAATCATGAAAAAAAAACATTTTCATGATAACTTCTGCTTGACCTCACTTTGATGATTGGTTTGTTAAAACAAATGAAACACATTGGTTTCAGGTCATCATTCCTTGAACATTAAAATCAAACATTTCTAAGCCTCCTCTCCTATTGCAATGGCGAGTGATTATGCAAGTGCCAGTAAGATGATCAAACTTTAGCTAACACCTGTATCAAGTGCATATAGACATTCTGATGTATATGTGTTATGCGCTATAAAAATGGTTTATTATTATCATCTACCATCTAGATGTGTGCTTACTTTGACTGAGTGTCTGTGGGAGATGGGGTTGATGAGCGGGTCAAAGTAGAATGCAGGCAGGTCAGGGTCTTCCGTCTTGATGAACACAACTGGTGGTGTGTGGTACCTGCAATGTAGCATAAAGTGTCTTGTTAAAGCAAAGTTATGAGAGTTAGGAAAAGTCCAATATGTGGATGCAAAATCATTTTAATTTTTAGATGTGTCCAGCCACCAAGACTTAATGACCTCATGAGGCAAGTGTCAGCTTTTGAATAGGTCCAAGGTGGAGGAGAACCGAGATGTTTCAGACCAACAAAAGTATTTGCTAGCTCTCTGAGAAGCTCTTTTCCAAGCTATTTCAAAAGAATAATCCAACACTTCTTTTGAAGACTAACACACGGTGTACTGTGAAATTATTCTCACAACTATCCTTCAAGAAAGAGCGTTATGATTTCTTTGAACTGAAAAATGAACAGAAAGAACATGCCATGGGCGTGAACTGAATGAGGCAATACGTACCATGTGAGATGGACATAGTATGGAAGGTTGTTGTAGAGGTACGGGAAGGCAATCTTGTACTCAGTCCTGATCTGCTGACGAATGATGATCTTGTTCACATCATTGAACTCATTCCAGTCTTCATCCCTGCAACAAACAAAAGAATGATTAGGTGAATGTCAAGCATTTAAATAATCGCCTCATGAAGAAGATCTGTGCCTGAAATTGATAACACCCAACAATGACTAGGTAATTGTTTTTTTTTTTTCATAAATAGATTTGTATAAGCTATGTTTGGAGAGTTAATAGTCCACTTTGTTTCACACCTTGCATAATGTGTAGCTGCACCATGATCTATTGCCATGTCATTGAGTTTTTTAAATATCAACTGCTGTTTCTTCTAAGAGCCTTCTTCAGATTATCCTAAGAATGTATAATTTTGAGGAGAGCTTTTCACATAAAAACAAGGCATTAGCAATATTGTGTCTCGCCCACTTGCGAAAATAACCAGAAATATCGCGATCTCCGTTGCTACGCAAAAGAATTGTATCCCTCACACAATTCTGTGCACAAGTTAGGAAGCCTTCACCAAGAGTCTTGCAAGTAAAATTTAATGTATGACCTCAAATGACCTTTGACCTTATCATGTGACCTCTTACAGCACAATAACATGCAGGTGCCCCCAGTGCATCTATCATCCAAGTTTGATTGCCATTGTAGCAACATGTGATGAGTTATGTGTGATAAGAGAGTCTTGCAAGTAAACTTTAACGTATGACCTCAAATGACCTTTGACCTTATCCTGTGACCTCCAACGGTACCATAACATGAAGGTACCCCCAGTGCATCTATGACCCAAGTTAGGTTGTAATCCAAGCAACCTATGTGAAGCTATTTTGTCAAAAGAGAGTCTTGCAGGTAAACTTTAACGTATGACCTCAATGACCTTTGACCTTATCCTGTGACCTCCAACAGCACCATAACATGAAGGTACCCCCAGTGCATCTATGACCCAAGTTAGGTTGTAATCCAAGCAACCTATGTAAAGTTATTTGTCAAAAGAGAGTCTTGCAGGTAAACTTTAACGTATGACCTCAAATGACCTTTGACCTTATCTTGTGACCTCCAACGGCACCATAACATGAAGGTACCCCCAGTGCATCTATGACCCAAGTTAGGTTGTAATCCAAGCAACCCATGTGAAGTTATTTGTCAAAAGAGAGTCTTGCAGGTAAACTTTAACGTATGACCTCAAATGACCTTTGACCTTATCCTGTGACCTCCAACGGTACCATAACATGAAGGTACCCCCAGTGCATCTATGACCCAAGTTAGGTTGTAATCCAAGCAACCTATGTGAAGTTATTTGTCAAAAGAGAGTCTTGCAGGTAAACTTTAACGTATGACCTCAATGACCTTTGACCTTATCCTGTGACCTCCAACAGCACCATAACATGAAGGTACCCCCAGTGCATCTATGACCCAAGTAAGGTTGTAATCCAAGCAACCTATGTAAAGTTATTTGTCAAAAGAGAGTCTTGCAGGTAAACTTTAACGTATGACCTCAAATGACCTTTGACCTTATCTTGTGACCTCCAACAGCACCATAACATGAAGGTACCCCCAGTGCATCTATGACCCAAGTTAGGTTGTAATCCAAGCAACCCATGTGAAGTTATTTGTCAAAAGAGAGTCTCGCAGGTAAACTTTAACGTATGACCTCAAATGACCTTTGACCTTATCCTGTGACCTCCAACGGTACCATAACATGAAGGTACCCCCAGTGCATCTATGACCCAAGTTAGGTTGTAATCCAAGCAACCCATGTGAAGTTATTTGTCAAAAGAAAGTCTTGCAGGTAAACTTTAATGTATGACCTCAAATGACCTTTGACCTTATCCTGTGACCTCCAACGGTACCATAACATGAAGGTACCCCCAGTGCATCTATGACCCAAGTTAGGTTGTAATCCAAGCAACCCATGTGAAGTTATTTGTCAAAAGAGAGTCTTGCAGGTAAACTTTAACGTATGACCTCAAATGACCTTTGACCTTATCCTGTGACCTCCAAAGGTACCATAACATGAAGGTACCCCCAGTGCATCTATGACCCAAGTTAGGTTGTAATCCAAGCAACCTATGTGAAGTTATTTGTCAAAAGAGAGTCTTGCAGGTAAACTTTAACATTTGTGACGGACGACGGACGACGGACGGACGACGGACGGACGCCATTTGGATCCCTTAGTCTCGCCTTCACCTCCGGTGGGCGAGACAACAAAATGGTTGATAGAATTCTACAGAATGGAAGAGGCATGAAACAGGGAGGTCTCAATCAAGATAATGCCAGCAGCACTGCTTGGCAGAAGTATGATAATTACAGCCCTGGACAGTTCACTTACTGAAGGTATGTATCTATGACGACATACATCACAGCTGGAGGAAGTGTGTGGACTCACAAGGGGACTATGTGGGGAAATAGGGCAATCGAATACTTTTGCCTCTTACCATCTCGCTGAGGCTCACAACTTTTCATTCACCTCTCATAGTTATAGCCCCAGACAGTTCACTTACTGAAGGTTTGCATCTCTCACAAGGGGCTCAAACTTTGGCCCTCCTGGGATGGCCATGTTGAGGGCCTTGGACGTAAAGAAGGACTTGAGATCAAAGAGGTAGAAGTAGTTATCATCCACCAGATCAGTCAGGAGCTGGTTGGCCAGACGGTACAGGGTGGACATGACAGGCAGGGTCAGGTTCCAGGACTTGTAGCTAGTGCCATTGACCATCCTGCACAGGGTGAAACACAATCACAGAAACACATTAAACCAACTGTTAATTTGTCATTCATTTTCTAACAAGAATGTTGGGATCAGAGTTGGTTCTGATAGGCTCATTGTATTTGAAGTTCCATTTCTAACAAGTACAAGGAATGTTCATTGCAAGATAAGTGGCAGCTTATCTCTAGACCTCACATTTGAGTACATGAGAGGCTGATGGTCATAGAACCAAACTTTATGGAGACTTACTTTGAGTCGATGAAAGGCTTGTGGTCATACAACCAAACTCTATAGAGACTTACTTTGAGTAGAAGAGAGGCTTGTGGTCATACAACCAAACTCTATAGACACTCACTTTGAGTCGATGAGAGGCTTGTGGTCATACAACCAAACTCTAAAGTAAATCAAACTCTCAAGTTACTTACTTTGAGTCAATGAGAGGCTTATGGTCATACGACCACACTCTAAGGTTACTTACTTTGAGTCGATGAGAGGCTTATGGTCATAGAACCAAACTCTAAGGTTACTTACTTTGAGTAGATGAGAGGCTTATGGTCATAGAACCAAACTCTAAGGAGACTTACTTTGAGTCAATGAGAGGCTTATGGTCATAGAACCAAACTCTAAGGTTACTCACTTTGAGAAGATGAGAGGCTTATGGTCATAGAACCAAACTCTAAGGTTACTTACTTTGAGTAGATGAGAGGCTTATGGTCATAGAACCAAACTCTAAGGTTACTTACTTTGAGTAGATGAGAGGCTTATGGTCATAGAACCAAACTCTAAGGAGACTTACTTTGAGTCAATGAGAGGCTTATGGTCATAGAACCAAACTCTAAGGTTACTTACTTTGAGACGATGAGAGGCTTATGGTCATAGAACCAAACTCTAAGGAGACTTACTTTGAGTCAATGAGAGGCTTATGGTCATAGAACCAAACTCTAAGGTTACTCACTTTGAGAAGATGAGAGGCTTATGGTCATAGAACCAAACTCTAAGGTTACTTACTTTGAGTAGATGAGAGGCTTATGGTCATAGAACCAAACTCTAAGGTTACTTACTTTGAGTAGATGAGAGGCTTATGGTCATAGAACCAAACTCTAAGGAGACTTACTTTGAGTCAATGAGAGGCTTATGGTCATAGAACCAAACTCTAAGGTTACTTACTTTGAGACGATGAGAGGCTTATGGTCATAGAACCAAACTCTAAGGAGACTTACTTTGAGTCAATGAGAGGCTTATGGTCATATAACCAAACTCTAAGGAGACTTACTTTGAGTCAATGAGAGGCTTATGGTCATAGAACCAAACTCTAAGGTTACTTACTTTGAGAAGATGAGAGGCTTATGGTCATAGAACCAAACTCTAAGGAGACTTACTTTGAGTCAATGAGAGGCTTATGGTCATATAACCAAACTCTAAGATTACTCACTTTGAGTCGATGAGAGGCTTATGGTCATAGAACCACTCGTAGACCGGGGAGTCCTCCTCCTCATCCAGGTCCATCTGGATGGGCTCCAGGGGCTCCACATCCAGGATGTTGTCTGCGTAGTCCAGGGGCGGCTCCTCGTCATCAAACGGAGGAAAGCGCATCCGCTTGAAGTGGCGACGGTCTCGCTTCTCTCGTCTCATCATGATCCACATGGTCCTGCACTCAAACACAGTGTACACAATCGGTCAACAATAGAAAGCAAATGCAGTGAGTTCACATTTATTCCACAATGCATGTAGGAATGCAACATTCCTGAACTATTAACCTGGAAGTCCACTGGCATACTGGTAATCCTTCATCATTAAATTTGCATGTCCTATGCCTGGAACAGGAGTATCTAATCTTGACCTATGAATTAGCAGTGACCATCTAGGTCTGTGTTTACAGGTAAAACTTCCATCTCACTGAAATAAAAATTCTGAGTAAACATACCCCCACAGGGCAATGTAGCAAGGCTCAATAACCCGAGGGACCTCATTGACGAAAGAGATAGCCCCAGTGATGTGATATAAGACAGACACATCTCTGATCTGCTCCCAAGGCATCGGCATGTTCTCCATCAGTTTCAGCACAGCATGAGGCATGTACTTCAGAGCTCTGTGGGCAGGAGAAAGGAAAGAAAAGTGAAACACAGAACATACAAGTTAAAATCTAAAATGGAATGATATAAATACCATTGTAAAAGCCCTTTAAATCTAGATATCAATCAACAAACACAAAATGAGAATACTTCTTTTCAAAGTTGCCAACACATGTAATATGCGCCATTTTCCTCATATGAATCACCTGTTAACTTTCTAATTGCCATATATACATGGACTGGGCGATAACAAGAGGATACCACCATAAGAAGAGAAACAAACTATGAAGAGGACCAACTCACCCTAGATAGACACGCTTGTCATGACGAAACTTCCTATTGGTCATGTCACCATGATCACGGATAATCTTGCGGACATGTTCTGGAGGCATATCTTCTTTCTGTGCATCCACAAAGCCAAACTTGCGCTTCTCTGCATAGCGCTTCGACTGAAGCTGTTGCCATTTCCGAGCTGAAAAAGAGAAAAGCAAACGTATTACATGTAGCACATGTTCATATCATACAAATCTGAACTATGCACGATGAGCATTGGGTCCTTCTACAACCCATTCATGGGCATGCATCAAGTGAAATATTATATACATATCAGGTCAGCCAAAAAGTGGAAATCTATCATTTAAACGCAATAACTGAACATGGTAATCCATACATCTGATATGATTGTATGGCACAGTAAGTCTATACACACTACAACCATTACTCTTAGGACACCTGCATCACATATACCTAGGGTTAGGGTAATAGTAAAGGTGTGCACCTCCTGTAATAACCAGACATACCTTTCTCCTGGAGCTTGTCCTCTGACATGAAGCTGGGAGCCTGAGGCTGAGGGGGTATCTGCTGCTGAACCGGTAGGACAGGCTGAGGCTGGGCAAAGGCCATGGGGTGCATCCCCAGGATGTAGCCAGGCGGTGCTCCCGCCATGCTGGGTGATCAGCTGGAGACACAATATACTGAAATTAAGCAAATTACATCAATTCTCACAAGAGTGGATTTTCATATACTGAAAATCCCAAAAATTATGATGGACAGATCAATGAAAAGTGGAAATGTATTTTTACTTAACCTTTATGTAAGTCCCACTCAAACCCTAAACCTTTTAAAGACAAATAGCAAAAGTGTCACTGGCCCTATTATCAGTGGACTAAGCCTAAAGGGGTCTTAAACCAGGTAACAGGTTAGCCATCAGCAGGCTGGGCTTTTTCATGTGTATCTTAGACCCCTTAGAAGAACCATCTGTGTTCAGTTTGGGAATTATGTAGATCTAGCAGCAAAAAAGTTATGTTTTCCCATTGATGTGACAAGATTATTTCACAATGCAGAGATGAAGTATGTGCCAAAAACCACAAATTTTGGCAAATACTTCATCTGTGCACTGTGAAATATGAAGGGAAAACATTACTTTTTCGCTGCTAGATCTACATAATTCCCAAACTTATAATTATGCAGGTGGTACAAATTGCAATTTTGTTTTGAATGCTTAAATACATACACAACAAATCGTGCATCCAACCTGTAACATTTGATACTGCGCATTGTCGAAATATGCAATGGTTGGTTTCTGGGCCACTAATCATGCTACTTTAGTATTTAATGTGATATTTAAAGATTGTCCGTCCCTTTTGCAAGCTTAAAATTTGAAATCGTCTATCACGATCGTAAATTGAAGAAAGTGTGATTCAAGACCATTTCTAAGAATATAGCATGTTGAAGCTTTCTGTATATGTAAAAAATTTCAGCCGTTAAATTTCAAACCGACTTTTTTCGTACCACGAAAAAAGTATTAGTCTTTGTTCCAGTATCTATGTGGTTATTATGCGTGTGTGAAATCTTAATTTTATGAGTAACTACCAAACTCTGGAGATGATTCCTTCCATAGAACAATTTTTTTTCATAATGCGTTTTATAATTTAATAAACAGATTAATCAATAAAGCAGATATTTTAACACAAACTGCTAAGAGCCTGAGGTAAAGACTATTAATCAGACGTTGTTTACGTGCATTATTTGAATTTTACACTACGCATCAGCTTCAAATTTTGAATATAGAGCTTGCTAACAGTTCTCTATATGTTTTGCCAATGTTTCGATGGTTTTGTGGTGATCTGCAAAAGGGACTGGCTGTCTTTAAAGCCCAAAAGGTAAAGTTTAAAGTAACAATAACACCATCGGTACGGTCCTTACTAAGGACATTCTTCATTCATCATGTTTAACAGGACATGAGTTCAACATGGTCAAATTTAATTGTGACAAGACTGATTTTTCGGTCTACCATCATTATCAAATGGCAAAATGTAAAATTTGTGCTAATGGCTGCCAAACTGAAGTTAAACAAAGACCGCAACTAAACTGCAGTTACCAACTGCAAAGGCAATGCACCAACTGGACTGCTCTGAGCACATCCCAGACACCCATTCCTGGCTTGAGTTGACGAAACAAACTAACATAGCCATCATGGCCAGGCATGGCACGGCAAGGGAAAAATTCATTGTCGGAATCGCCAGGAACTGGAATTGACTGGATAGTATCCTACTAGGCCTGGCCTAGTACTACTAGGCTCCTACAAGCCTAGGCTAGAGTTATTATTGTGTTATTTGTCATTGCATTCAACACATTTCTCTTTTTACAGCACATAAAACTGGTAACTATTAGTAAAAGGACGACGATGATGTTTACAGTATGTCATCGCCTCTAATTCAGTCGTAACCCACATCCCCAAACGACATGACAACGTTCATGAGGATTCACGCGCGTTAGGCCGTTGGCCATTGGCGTTACTCGTTACATTGAATTCTACGAACGTGTTGACGATTTTGTAGCTGGACTTAAGTCCTTCACAAAACTATGGTTTAAAGATTGATCTGTAAGGAAGTACATTTAGGAAACATATCGATACTTCGTGTTTACAGGCAATATATCTAAACATAGTTGTAAAAATTACGTTAATTTACCTTCTGAGCAAAGCTGGCTTTCGCTGATATCGTATCGAATCCGAGAGAGTTCCCGGTGTAAACCGCACATGTATACGGTGCATGCATGCACGGGAAGGTGCAGGTGCGGCGCGTTGTATGCACAATGCAATGCTGCTCAGCTCAGCTCGTTATGCATTCACTCCATTTATTTTCAGTAGTACGGTACAGTATCATCCCAAGAAGCGTTTTCTTTTCGTGACCTAGCCTAGTACGAGACGCGTATATTTTATTCGGCTGTGATTGGTTGAAAAGCACTGGTGGGGAGATCAGTGTTGAAAAGAGATACGGGAGAACTTGCCACAGAACTTTGGTAGAGGGCCTTTTTGAACATCGATACCAGACCTAATGAAGGCCTGTTCCCTCGAAGCAGAATGTTTCAAGTTTCAAGTTTCAAGTTTATTTGTCTTTCTTCAGATACAATTTTACAGATTGACAGCGAGTGACAGTGTACATAAAGAAACAGTAAAATGTAACAAGTTTAAATGTTGCACCGGAGAGAAGATAGAAAGACGGGGAGACCTTATGAAAGCATAGCTTGTTAAAGTCAGGTCCCTCATGGCAATAACATACTGTATTAAAAACGACCAGTCTGATTTAATACATGTAGTCCAAACATGAATACAATAAATATCTTTTTAGGTAGAACACAAAGACATGCTGCAAACTTCAGCGGTAGGAAGAGTGTATTTTTTCCTGTTTCCCTGCCTGTAAGACCGTCCGAGTCGTGCCCTTGAATGTATGTATCTCATTAGCATCTCTTACAATTTTGATAAATACTACACATAAGTTTACTTCTTTCTTTTCCACTTGGTGTCGGCTCAAAACATAATTATGAAATCATTAAAATAACAAGCTGGGGGATGGGTCTCCCGACTCACCCCATGGAAATATAGCTCTATGGTCTGTCTCCCCTCACGTAGTCAACAGGAAGGGGGGGGGGGGGTACTTCCGATCTGTGAGAGAGGCACCGCCGTGCTCTTAAAATACATTTGTCTCATGTAAATTGCACCACCCACAATCATTTTGAGAGCACCCTGAATATTAATGAGTGTATTGTCATTTTTTCTGGCTTTTTTGATCGGTTCAAAACGTACTGCATTTTTAATGAATGCGCTTAAGAAAATATGGAGAGGGCAAACTTAGATTTCTTTTGATCACTTTTTTTTTCTTTTTAAAACACAATCATTTATGTGTGGAAATGTAACCCCCTCCCCCATCCCCCCCCCCCAAAAAAAAATAAAAATAAACAAAATCGCCAATGCATTATAAGCTATTTAAAAGATATGAACAATGTATTTGGTAATTGTATACAGATTTAAATAGAGTATAGAGATTTTTCTTTTAAACTGAAATGTGCTTTGTTTTTTTCTTCATGGCATAAAGTTCTTCTCCACTTCTAGATGCTTCCAATTTCCACTTAACCCGGTATTTACCCGGTATTTACCCGGTATTTGTAACTCGTATTCCTTTTCAATACGTGTTATTTGATCAATGACAACATATATTACTCTGACAATAGAAATGTATTTTTCTGAGCAATAAGTGAGGCACTCATATCCGATTCAAAGCATGTTAAAATGAATGTAGCATGTCTTCATTTTCATATGTATTTCCTAACAGCATATACATGTACTGTGTTTTGTTAAGGGCCCCGACCATAAGCAGATTTGCTTTCAAGGGGTCCATGCCATTACTTTATGTTTGTAAATATTTTGTATTCTTGTTGTTTCGTTTTTAATAATGGTTGAATAAATGAAATGAAATGAAATTAAGCTATAATAGGCCTAAAATTAAATAGAAAGATAGCTACAATATTTATTAAGAATTATTTTTCCGTGTACTCCCTCGCTCGTACTCGTAAAACCAATCAGAAGAATAAACATTTCTGCTATATGAAATCAAAGCACATTGTAATTTATATTTCTTTTCAACTCGTATAAACAATCAAGCAGTAACATGATATGTAATGGAGAGAAAATGCATGGAGATCAAGGTGAGAGAAACAAGAGGGAAGAGAGTAGATGTAAGGAAGAAGTTAACGTGATGTGACAGAATGTGAAAATGAGAAAGAGAGAGTGAGAGGGTGAGAGAGAGAGAGAGAGAGAGAGAGAGAGAGAGAGGGAGAGAGATAGAGAGAGAGAGAGAGAGAGAGGGGGGGGAGCTAGGGGGAGACAGAGAGTGGGAGAGAGCGGAGAGAGAGAAAGAGAGAGAGAGAGAGAGAGAGAGGGGGGGGGAGAAAGAGAGGGGGGAGAGCTAGGGGAGACAGAGCGGAGAGAAAGAGAGAATGAGAGAGAGAGAGAGAGAGAGAGAGAGAGAGAGAGGGGGGGGGGGGGGGAGTAGATTAGACCATGGACCCCACTAATAAGGGGCGAAATCAACACTATATATTTCTATTTTTATTTTCTTCCAAAAGTAGACCTGCAATAAATTTAGATTACTTTAGGGACTGTAGGGCATGTTTAAGCTGGGGGTTGGGAAACATGAAAGAACGAAATAAGTGAAGGTTTAACACAAATAAAGGAATCAGAGTTTTACATTTTCATAGTCTCAATTTTGTGACGTCATTTTTTTTTAGCTCGGCCCACTCTGCTAAAACTTGCGGTATTTTTATTCAATCATTTTTTCAGCAGGATATTAGGGCCTACACCATTCTAGAAAAAAATTGATTCCTTCATCAAAAATTGCAAACTGAGTTGGACTGATGAAATCATGCAACACACAATATGAGAAAGCAGCTACATGACTTTACAAAATCAAAACTTAAAAAAAAAAAAGAAGTCATAACGGTATCCTTTGACAGATGTTGGTCAAACCCTGATTAATAATACATGTATGTTGCTTTCATTTCCTGTTATAATTCAAATCAATCTTATTCTAGGGTGGACATTTCCTTTAAACATGTCCACTCACGAGATGTATAGCGGCCTACCAAGTCCACAGAAATGTGTGAAACTTGTTAAACTGGGAGACATAGAAATACAAGTCATGTCTAAGAAAATCTAGTAACATGTACATTTCACAAAAATACATGACTTGAAGCCTACACTACCGTAGCCCTATGTAAACAATCTGATGGTAGTCGATCTACTTTTTGCCTGTTTTTTGCCTTTATCAGGTTTAATGTCAAATCAATATTTAAAGGTTAATTTTGAGTGAACTCATAAACACGATGTAAATAGTAACAGGCTATGAAGATTAAAGTTACAATCTATAGACAATCCAGAAACTCATAATTAGTATACTTCTCAAATTGTTGAATTTTTAAGACCTTGGGGCTTGCCGTGGAAGGGGGTGTCCTCCCCCTTCTTCCCCCTCCCCCCCTCCCCCCTTCCCCCCCCCCCCCTGCCGTGGAAGGGGGTGTCCTCCCCCTTCTTCCCCCTTCCCCCCCTACCCCCCCCCCCCTACCTTCCTACCGCCCCCCCCCCCCCCCCCCCACACACACACACACACACCTCGCTCCGCTCTCTGGTTCATGGAATACTGTACGTAAGCCCGGCGCGGCACCGGGGCCTCCGACACCAATCCCTACCCTCACCACCCCGCTGTACCACTCCGTGCGCCGCCTGCGCTGCAAGAAGTCGAGTCTACATCATAGTCGACACCTTGTCCTTAGAAGTGCAGGTAGAAATACGTGCACGTCGCAAGTCCTAGATTAAGTTCCAGTTCGTGCATTGTTCGCATACAATCGAGGGAATCTGCAAGTACAAGTGGTTATTTGATAGATCTTAGCCTGATAAAGTGTGGACGGAACAAAACGTACAGTGAAGAGGCACCATACTAGTCGGTGCAGTGCCAAGTGGAGTGCCGGATCGCCGCCCGGTCTGCTGGCCGTAAACAACGGCGTATCGTTCCTGACTAACCACCTCGGCCACGTTCTACACTGGCAGGTAATCTGAAGCTGCCTGCTGTGTGTAGGCCTACTCGGTTGCTGCCTACTTGCTGGGTATGTCTTGGGTTCATAGCCCATGTGCTCCAGCCTGAGATTTGGTAGACAGCAGTGCCCACACCACAGCGGGGAAGAACATTAAAATCTATCAAGCCATTAAGCAGGGGTGAGCTGGCGCTGGCTATACCACAAAACAAGTGCACGCGTGCCATCATCATGTTGAGGATGAGAGCATCCACCTTGTTGAGGGTGCCTCCGTGGCCGACAGAAGTGACTGGAAGTGTCAGCTCAGCCGTAAGATTAACATTGGATCTCTGTGGATATGCCAAGTCAACATCATCACACATGGGCATGATGGGAAGGAGCAATGGCAAGACAAGTGCTTCTGATCCTGTGAGATACAGAAAAGCAGGAGCTGATGACAAACAGATGGGGTAATTTAACATTGATTTGGTTCTGATGTAATAATTTTCTTAGCCTAGTTGCTAGGCTGCAGATGCATGGTCACAACTGAGTCTGTTAACCGAGTCTGGACCCTCTTCCTCGCCTCAGAAGCGAGAAAGAGGGTCCGGGGCAGTCGGAGGGATTAGGGCCTAACCTAGTACACTCCAGCTCAAAGGAATTGGCGTAGGGAAAGGGAAAGGGAAAGGGAAAGGGAAGGAGCTGCAGTTTTGTACGGCGGTATATTTTGTCCAGTTCAGCATGAAACATGCTTTAGCCCAAAAAGCATTTATTATGTTTCATGAACTGGACAAAATATACCGCGGTTTCAAACTGCAACTCCTTCCCTTTCTTCCCTTTCCCTTTCCCTATGCCAATTCCTTTGAGCTGTAGTGTATGTATGTGTAGTTGTTAACAATAACAGACTCGGTTGTGACCAGCATGCACTCCTAGCTTAGTAACTAGGCTACAATTTCCTGAGCAGTTTCTGAGGCTTTGCACAAAGAAACCATTGTCCCTTGATTGGCCAAATCAAGAGCCATGATTTATGTATTATCAATTAAAAGGAAGGGTATGCTTTGCAGGTCAATTAAAAAATGAAATGTAAATACCATAGAAGATGGAAGAAGAGATATAAGTACGGAAAACTGCATGTATTTGAACTAGAAATATATTGATTGCTATATATCGAGTATGTCTTTGACAGTGTACATAGCTCATACGAGACATACATTTGTACACTGAGGATGAATTATAAAGTGTTAATCCTGTTTGTATGCAATGCATGATTGTTTTCCCTCCTACCTTCCTCACAGACGAGCCATGATACTGGCTAAATCCAGAAAGCACAGAGAGAAGACTGGGAGAATCCTGCTGGAGGGCAAGCGACTGATTGCAGATGCCTTGGCTGCTGGAGCACGTGCTCACACCATCTTCTTCAGCAACACAGCCAGCATTGAGAGTTTGCCTCTAGGAAGGTCAAAGGTTGACCTGGTCAAGGTGACCTACAAGGACCTCTCTCAGTGGTCAGATGTAACAACATCCCAAGGCATTGTAGGTCAGCTAATTTGATTGTTGGTTTCACAAATAAGAGGCATGCTCCCCCTCCCCCCCCCCCCCCTTTGCATTTCCACCTGTGTAAGGCTTGTGAAACCATAGAGGAAAAGTCTTCCCTTCACATCCAGGTCTATACTCCCCATGCCCGTATTTGCACAGGGAACTTGCTTCGTCATGTAAGCCCTATCAAGATCAGAAACATTCCTATTCAGATCTTATAGAATACCAAGAGCATCCATGGTATTTGTATTAGACAACCCTTGGTGATTATCAAGTGTTTAAGAGAGCATCATTTAGCGCTGGAGCAATGAACAGGGGGGCATTTCATCAAAGGACTTGCTGTGGTCTTTTTATCTGGTACCTGATTATGCAGTGACTACTGTATATTGGTATTGCCCTCTTCCGGTAACTAAATTAATGACTTGATATTGGGACATACTGTACAAGTACATGAGGCCAGATTGCTGTAGTTGATGGAAAAGCTGGTGAATAACAAATAAAGTAAAGCAATAAATGGACAAAGATCAAATTTCTCTTAAATGAACTTTTGAATGTAAAGTTACAAAAATTCATTTAAAAGAAATATCATTGGACTCAACAGTTTTCGCAGTCAGATTGTAAATACAGCATACATTTTCTGAAAGTGTTATATCCATAAATGTGAGAAGGCTGCTCACACTCAGATTTTAAAAGTTGTTACTAATGCTAATGCCTCCTGCCACCAAGACCAATGAGCATTAAGACTCAAGTTTTATGAGCATCTAGATTTCCAACCAGATAGCGTTAATGTCAAGACTGAGGCATATTTCTTGATTGCATCCAGTCAATTGCTCAATATTTGTTGATGTCCTACTTACTAGATGAAGGCTTCCTTCCATTCACTTGAATGAAGTACATGCAATAATCTTCTGGGACACCTGTATTATATGTCCCAAGTGCTAATATACACATGTAGCTCTTATTTCCACAAGGTGTATACCAGATTATTATCATTCTTGTTATTCAATTGATCTTTGTACTCTGGTCCCCATTTCCTACACCAGGGCCATGTTGCGTATAGGTTTTCGATTCCTTTAACTTTCATCAGTGGTAACTACAATGGCAACAGGTGCAAAAATGAGAGCCCATTGGCTGTTGTCATGGTAGTTAACATTGCTTGTAAATTGCAATAATTGAAAACCTATATGCAACAAAGCCCAGGCTATCCCTCCAGTCATTCTTCATGCTGGAGCAGTGGACATACTATATGAGATTTTCTTAATTTGCTTTTTCCTCTTCAAGAACTAGTGTTGCTGTAAGCTAGCTTCCATATTTTGTTTCTTTTTCTCCTGACATGATGCACAGGTGTGTTTTCTAGACCAAGCTATGCTTCTCTAGACCTGGACCATGAGGCAGGGTCCAGACTTCCTCTCACTCTGATCTGTGATAACGTGAGAGACCCTGGGAACCTGGGAACAATCCTCAGGTCAGCTGCTGCTACTGCATGCCACAAGGTCCTCCTTACCAAAGGTAAATGGAATAGATGGTTCACGCTGTTTGGCAGATCAGTATGCTTGGACACTATGGGTTGAAACAAAGAGAAGTGCCTTGATAAAGTGTACCATGCAGATTTGGCAAATGAATGTATTAAAGTGCAAATATACCAGTCCATTACTCACAAAAATTAAGTTTGAATAATGATAGTGTTTTGGAATTATTCAAAATGTCATTGATTTGATGCGTATTGAATTATTTTACCAAAAATGTGAATCAATGTCATTTCAAATTAGTGTTGATATTGTTTATTTGTAATCTTTATTCATTTCTAAAGAAAAAGGGTTATTTGTCAAATTTTAGTGATTCAGCTAATTTTTCACTTGTGACACCAATTTTCAATGCTGATTTTAAAAGGTATGCTAGAATTGAGAGAATTAGAAACAATTGAAGTACAGAGGAAATAATGCTTGGTCACTTGATCACGGTTTCACGCTGACTAGTCACACTGTTTACCTCATGCAGGGTGCACCGATGCATGGGACTCTAAGGTTCTTCGGTCAGGAGCAGGAGCTCACTTCCGAGTCCCCATCATCTCCAACCTCATCTGGCACAGCATCCCAAACTACCTGCAGCAGGGAACATGTCTACATATTGCAGACTTCAAGCGACGCCACCATCTACACGCAGGGGATCATAATGCTGAAACAATATGTGATAATGATGGGCAAAACATGTATGGTGGTCATAGTTCAAGCCATATGGACACAGCACACAATGCCAAGCAGGCACAAGTGAACGACCCCAAGCTAATAAATACTCCCTACTCCAACGTTGACTGGCCAGGTGCAGACTGTGCTCTAGTTGTTGGAGGAGAGACAATGGGGATCAGTGGAGAAGCAGCACAGATGTGCGAGGAGACTGGTGGACACAGAGTGTACATTCCCATGTCCAATGGAGTAGACAGTTTGAATGTTGCCATGGCAACTAGCATTCTTCTCTTTGAGGCACAGAGGCAGCACTTTGGCTCACAATCAAGATGATATTTTTACATTTTGAAAAAGCTTTAATTTGTAAAATTTTATAAAAACAAAATTGATGTTGTACACGGATACATATGGAAGTGAATTACATAATGTAACCTATCATCCTATGCTGCAGAAGTGTATCTCTCATGATGTAAATTCTCTCATGATTGCAATCCTGCCCTGTGGATTTCCCCTTAACAACCCCTGGGATTTTTAAGACGTTATTTCAGCAATAAGCCATTTTCGTAATGTATTCACAACTCTTCCCCTAACTGCCTGGTGATGCTTTATTACACTAACCTGTATTCAGTTTCAATGGGTGGAATGCACTCTGAATCTATAAGTTGTTGCTACTCAGACAAACCTCAGACAAGTTTTGGGGTTACCATAGTTTTGTTTGAACGATGTGAATAAAATTTGCATACTTAATGAAAATGGTCTATTGTGGGCCATTTTGCTTTGTTCAAACTTCATTTTGGTTTCCATCAAAATTATGATTAGCATGATTGGTATTTGGCCATGACAACATCTAAAAACTAGAACAATATAATTGTACTCCTCTTTAAAACCTTTCATCCAGATCCCCATTCACAGCTTAGTTATATCACATTTATCACTGAATTTCAGTAAACTCTATGATATTTTTTTTTACAAATTTAATCATTGAGGATCCAAGATACATGTATTAATATTAATCGAAGTTGTATTGCAGTTGAAAATATGTAGGGCCTACAGCTGAGCCTTAGGGGTGCACTACATAAAAGAAGTTTGTGCAACCATTACTTGAATATCTGGTTTTCATTCAGTCTCATGCAGTGAAATCGGTATAGAAAGACCGCTCAAGGGAGACAATAAATGTGGTCTCTCTATAAGCAGGTGGTCTTTATGGACAGGTTACATTGTCATTCTTTCTTCTTCCACGAGAGACACTAATGTGGTCTCTTTATAAGCAGGTGGTCTTTATGGACAGGTTACATTGTCATTCTTTCTTCTTCCATGAGAGACACTAATGTGGTCTCTCTATAAGCAGGTGGTCTTTATGGACAGGGCACATTGTCATTCTTTCTTCTTCCACGAGAGACACTAATGTGGTCTTTGTACTTTGATGTGTGCTATTGTATTAGGCGACGCAGGCGGTCTTTCCCAGTGGAAAGTGACCATTTTGTGTACATATCCCTATATGACCTATCTCCTTCTGAATGCCAGGTCAGTTGGATTGCAGGAGAAATGCTGCAAAGTCTACAAAGTTAAATTCTGAAGATGCCATATCTGTAAAAGCAGAAAATACAAATCTAGAACTTTCCCTAATTCTGTTTTAAAGTAATGAACAAGTTATTGATTCCCAAACTTGATGAAAATATGTGCAACAAGAGCAAAAAGAAGAATAAAAAATAAAAAGGACTAGACATATTAGTGTGGCCAATTTTTGGAACCTTCCACGCAGTAGTTCAAAATTTGAGCAGAATTTTCCCCCTCCCCTCTTACCTTCCTCAGGTACTGGAAGCGCAGAAACAACAAACTATGAATATTGGCACATACATAGTACATGTATAGGTTTGATTTGATAAGTTTTTAACATTTTTGTCTCGCCTGAATGAAGTTTGGTAGAGGCCTAGTAATCACTTTTTCTGTAGTCTGTTGGTCTGTTAGTATGTTAGTCTGTTACAAAAATGTTAAAGTTTTTTTTTTAACTTGCTCTCATTTCTTTATTTCTGTATCAATTGTGATCAAACTTGGTACAAATGATCCTTGGGTAATACCACATGTGTTATCGGGAGGATGATGGGTCAAAGGTCATGTAGTGGTCAAAAGGTCAAATGATATGAGGCATATGATATTCTGTCATATATGACTGTTTTGTGAAGTTCTTCTTTTTTGTTTGCATCTATTATTGGACTATGTACATGTATTACATTTTGGACAGTAATATGGAAGCCTTCAGTATTTGAAACCTTTAAAGCAAGTTGTAAATGAATGGTCACATTATTCAATGAAAATAAACAAAAAGATAAAATGCAATTTTAATTGGTTGATTAAAGGGATGTTGAAAACAAGTGAATACGACTGAATGATTTTTTCTGCTGAAGAAGGAGTTGATTAATTGAATTAAATCTCTGTGGAGTTGTATCATGGGAATGTATGGCAGTGTGGAATGTGTGTGTGTGTGTGTATGTGTGTGTGTGTGTGTAGGTGTGTGTGTGTGTGTGTGTATAAGTGAGTGTGAGAGAGAGTTAAGAAAAGGAAACGAGGAATTACCTTCCTTAATATCACTCTTAATCCTTTTCTTAGAGTAGACAGTAATTGATCTTGAAGATGATTTTTATGCCGGTGTTGACCAACCAATCATGCAAGCGGAGACAAGGCATCAAACAGGTACTTCGTACTCAGAGGCTAAAATGAATATTTATGCATGCATCAGGCCTATTGATTTGTGGCAAATGTACATTTTAATAGATAAGCTAGATAGAAAATATATTTAAGCATACATTCTAATAAACATTTAGAAATTTAGACATTAAAGCAAGAAATGCCACCTATTTGAGTGCAGACAACAATAATTACAACAAAATATTTATCTTTAGTTGTACTAACCAATATTTTTTGGAGCACATTACCGTAGTACTATTTTTTGAGCATGTGAAAACGATAGGTGTAGGGTAACAATAAGATTAAAACAGGGGTTGTGTAGGGTAGGTAAGTAGGGTTAGGATTATGTGTGCGTTTGTATCCATGTATTTTAATCGTGTATCAAATAAATAATATCGAGTTTTAAAAAAGTCTTTTTTTTTTTACTACATTTTGACGTCCAAAAAATGCGTTGATAAAACGTTTTTTGTTACCTGGTATGGGGTTCAGAAATATTATGTCTCCTCCTAGGATTCCTTACCCTTCTCACTGTTTCCATTTTCTTGTTAATCATTATTTTGGCTTCAACAAGTCGGTGGTCACTGTCTGTATCCACCTTTGGTCCTGTTCCCACATCCATCAAAATTCAACCTACGATGATCGCAAGTGATGTAATCCATCAAGTTGTGAGTTGCTGCATTTGGGCTTAGTCCAGTAGTTTTTGATAGGTTTTTTAAAGTATGTATTGCCAATTGTCAAGTTTCTGCTTGATACAAACTCCAGTAGTCTTTCTCCCCTTTTCATTCCTTTCTCCTATCTACCCTGTATACCACTCTCCTCGTCACCCTTTCTCAGTCCAACCTTGGCATTGAAATCACCCATAAGTAACGTAAACGTTGTAGATTCTGTTGTTATTATGTTGTCAATTTTACTATAAAAATCTTCAACGACTTCATCTGAGTGACTGGTAGTTGGTGCATATGCTTGAATAATTTTCATTGTATGGCTACTATTGTGTACTTTCAGAAAAGCTATCCTGTCTGATACTTCTTTATATTCCATGATATTTTCCTCAACCTCTTTATTCACAAGAAATCCAACTCCATTGCAACTTTTGTTTGTTGCTGATGTTGTGAACAGTGTATGTCCACACTTTGATAACTTGACGTGATTCGCTGGTCTCCTAGTTTCCGCTATTTTCCTATTATGTGCCATGTTACATTATCTATTTCCATCGTGGAGAAAAAGGGGGAAATAAGGATATGGTGGAGGTATATAATAGCTAGATATCCCATTTTCCTTGTCTTAACCCCTCCCTCCACCCCCCCCCCCCCCCCCACCCCCTTACCCGGCCCCACCCCACCGTCACACTTTTCAGATCCCTTTCTTCATGGACCATGCTTTCTTGAAGAAAACAAAATGAGTTTGATTAACCCCGCTTGAATTTCCGTGGGTTACAGATCATGCGCACGCACGTCTGTGTACACTGCGACGTGTGTGTATATCGACGACGTATACTGTAAACCGTAGCACATGCAAGCGGGTGAAGTGGCGGTTGAACGTAGCTAGCGAGTTTAAATAAACTAACAAAGATACGAAAGATAAGTTCTATCAGAACCACTGACGAACGAAAAAACAAGGCCAAAGAGAGACAAAGTGAAGTCCTTCTCAAGTAGATGCTGTCGAGTATTAGGTAAGGAGATCTTTGATATTATTAGATCAAATGTGTGTCCTGACGTGACTGACCAAGCCATGCACCATGCACGGGGCAGTAACATAGGTCTGCCCCCGACAGTCCGGGCGCGCGCGGTCGCGGGTACAGGGTAGCCGCTGCTAGTTGCTCATGCTAACAACACTGGCAGCTGCAGCGCGCACTCGTCAAGTATAAAATGCCTAAAAAGGGCGAAAGTCCTCTAGCCAATGAAGGCAATAAATCAATTAAAACAATCTAGTTCATCTTTTCAGAACCTTCCTGGTCAGTTTTAGGCCTTACTTGGGTAAAGATGAACTCTGTACAGTTTGGCCGGCCTATGATCATGATTATTGCGCAATTGGTAGGGGGAAGTTTTTTTTTATTATTATTGCGCAATCTTTCCTTGTGTGGTGTGGATAAAAAAATTGCCAAAGATGCAGTAGAATCAATCTAGCAGGTTTTTTATTTAATTATTTTCCAGTCTTCGGACTTCAAACCTTTGTGTAAGAAAGATTGCATGGCAAAGATGCCATATGGTTATGGCTAGTCATGCTAGTGGCCCATGCATATACTCACCGTGGCAAATCGACGCACTAGCAAAAATGCGTCGGCCTATTAGAATGAAATGATAAGCGTGTCACGCATGAGACTTCAGAATCACCGTCTGCATAATAGTTCGGTCAAGCTATGCAATTACGAGTATTGGGTAAATGTCAAAATTATATGTCGACCAGAAAGTCCGTTTTCTCCAAAATTCCTGCCGTGCACCCGCTCCAGGATCGCTTCCAGGCCGACCGGAGTAGTCAGCTTGATCGTGATATGCATGCCTTTGGCACCACATAATGCGTGTTCCGCGAAAATACAATCGCAATGAAGACACTCTTAATTATGGCAGTCTGCTTTTTCGGACCTAATGCCATTAAACATCTAGGGTAGCCTCAAAGAAAATAGAATTCTTCTACCAAGAGTCCACTTCAAACGTAAATCACATGAACAAGAAACTTAATTTTTTTTTTTTTTTTTAATCACCAAGTAACCGTAAAATTGAACACAAATTCGAGCAGGAAAAGCCCATTGACAATACACGTGTCGGCTGCGTGTTTAAGGGTCACAACTTTGTCATTGATAAATATTGACAGGATAACAGCTTTGCGCTGAAAATACAATTATTTGTAAGTGTTTACTCAAAATGTCTCAGTAATATGATTTTGAAAACATCAAGCATGGAAGTAAGTGTGATTTAGTGTAAGAGTTTAATATCGAAATGCGTATTTGTTTTCATCTCAAGTGCAGCGAGAATGCCCCCCCCCCCCCCCCATCATACACCTAGTTTGACCCCCAAATCAGTGCAGTTATTTGGACCCACTGAGATTGCATTTGATCTGGCTCCTCGCTCTGTGAACATTAACTTATTTTGAAGGGGTAAATCTAATTTTGATATGCCTCAAATAAGATGGTTATTCCTGTCTATACCCTTCAGCTAGACCTAACTTACGATACCGTATCTGTCTGTAGTCTAAATATAAAGTTTGCATGTTCTTTATGGGGGCCTTTCCTGGCATATTTTGGAGAATATTTCATCCATGTTTTATGTGCAAACTTGAATTGGATTGAATTGAATTATGCAAAAAAATGTTGGATTCATATAATTATTCAAAACATCCCTTCTGCCAGGATGACACTTACACAGATTGGGAGCCTGGTGGCATGATGAATACCTCTAGCTCATAATCCACGCTGCAGATGGGTCTACATGCATAATGTGCTTCCCTCATATCAATGCTGCCCTGGGGTGGTATTCTGAGCACGGTTTTATTTCTGTTTTACTTTCTGTTTTATCTCTGTTGTAAGTCAGTGACAGCGCTAAAACAGTTGTAAAACGGTATTCTGAACACCGTTTTAATGGTGTTGTAAGTCAGGAAAACCACACCCACCGCAACAACTATAACCAATAGGAAATGTTGTTAGAGGCAGCATATAAGAAGTTTTAACCAATCCGATTGCTCCATTGGGCAAAAGCGCGCGAAATGCGCCTTGATTTAATATGCGCGTTTTAGCGCTATATTTAGCGTTTAATATATTGCATTGGCTTTTTTGTGTGCGCACAAACTATGACAATGGCATGCGCGGGCAAAGGGAGAGAGATAAAACAAACGTTAAAACACAGTTAAAACAATAGTTACAACAGAGATAAAACGGTGTTCAGAATACCGATTAGTTACAACAGACTTAAAACAGAGATAAAATGGTCTCAGAATACCACCCCAAATGTTCTGACTTTTCTTCTGCTCTTCATCTGGAAGGATCAACTGACTGCACCACTCCATGAAGAATGAGTAAGCTGAGGAATCTAGACTATGCCGCCAACCAGAATGTCTCGGCTGGCCAGCAGTACTCCAAGATCAATGTGGTGGACAGCAAGGTAAGCTGTCCAAGTATGGTCAGGAACTCAGGATCATTGCCACACCTACAGACAGTTGCTTTCATTTCATGCGCTTATCAAATCTGAAAAGTGTAACTTCAGAGCATAGTTCTCGTGTAAAGGGGTAGTTTACCTTTAACAATTTCTTCTTAATAAAAGAAAAGTAAAAGAAGCAGATTGAAAAGTTTTCAAGTGAAATTGAGAAAGATCAAAAGTTAAGCATTGTTGAATCTGACAGGGTTTTTTTTTCCAAATCAATTTTATCCAAATATTCTCAAGATTTCAACAAACACAGAAGACAATTTGCATACTATACTATGTTAAAATAAATTATTAATGCTCCATCTGTTCATCTCCTGCACACCCCCTCACAATGTCAATACCGGTATATTCACCCGTTATACCTGTCTGTATCTCCTGCATACCCCCTCATACTGTCAATATCTACACCTTGTATACCTGTCTGTATCTCCTGCATACCCCCTCATACTGTCAATATCTACACCTTGTATACCTGTCTGTATCTCCTGCATACCCCCTCATACTGTCAATATCTACACCTTGTATACCTGTCTGTATCTCCTGCATACCCCCTGACAATGTCAATATCTACACCCTATAAACCTGTCTGTATCTCCTGTATACCCCCTGACAATGTCGATATCTACACCCGGTATACCTGTCTGTATCTCCTGCATACCCCCTCACAATGTCGATATCTACACCCGGTATACCTGTCTGTATCTCCTGCATACCCCCTCACAATGTCAATACCGGTATCTACACCTTGTATACCTGTCTGTATCTCCTGTGTACCCCCTCACAATGTCAATACCGATATCTACACCTTGTATACCTGTCTGTATCTCCTGTATACCCCCTCACAATGTCAATACCGGTATCTACACCTTGTATACCTGTCTGTATCTCCTGTATACCCCCTCACAATGTCAATACCGGTATCTACACCTTGTATACCTGTCTGTATCTCCTGTATACCCCCTCACAATGTCAATACCGATATCTACACCTTGTATACCTGTCTGTATCTCCTGTATACCCCCTCACAATGTCAATACCGATATCTACACCCGGTATACCTGTCTGTATCTCCTGCATACCCCCTCATACTGTCAATATCTACACCTTGTATACCTGTCTGTATTTCCTGTATACCCCCTCACAATGTCAATACCGATATCTACACCCGGTATACCTGTCTGTATCTCCTGCATACCCCCTCATACTGTCAATATCTACACCCGGTATGCCTGTCTGTATCTCCTGCATACCCCCTCATACTGTCAATATCTACACCTTGTATACCTGTCTGTATCTCCTGCATACCCCCTCATACTGTCAATATCTACACCTTGTATACCTGTCTGTATCTCCTGCATACCCCCTCATACTGTCAATATCTACACCTTGTATACCTGTCTGTATCTCCTGCATACCCCCTGATAATGTCAGTACCGGTATCTACACCCTATAAACCTGTCTGTATCTCCTGTATACCCCCTGACAGAGACTAATTGCACAGGACGTAGGAGGCTCTCCTGAGGATGGGGGAGTCAACCCCATCATTGCCAAGGCCATTGCCAAGAACGTGCCCAGAGAGTTGATCAAGGAGTTTGTGTCTGGCAAGAAGAACCCTGTGATGGCGTTCAATGAGTTCTGCCAGCTGCAGCGCCTCACACTAACCTTTGAGGAGGTGGCCCCTGCAGGCACAGCAGGCATGATCTCATGGAACTATGCTATGGTCGCTATCGTAGATGGCAAGAAGTTTCCACAAGGTACACATTGTGATACGTATTACATGTAGATCTATTGGATCATCCAATCTTGAAGAATGGAAACAAACATGGCTCAGTGATGAAAAGCTGAGTCTAGCACTAATCGCAAATCCTCTCTGAACCATAATATTCTTGGGGGGGGGGGGGGGGGGATTCTGGACCCCCCCCCCCCCCCCGCCTCCTGTCAAATTTTTGTCAGTATTTCCTAATGCCTCTATATTTCTGAACAAAATTTAATGATTTTTGTCTCTCATCCTTCCTGCACATCAGGAGCTTTTCCATTTTATGTAAATACTTTTCTAGTAAGTATCATTGCTTCAAATAGTGTAATTAATTACGACACACACACCCAAAGAGCAAAAAACGCTTGTCAAAAAACAAAGAAATACCTAAGAAAATTGAAAAACAATAAAATAGAAATAACTACCACAACCTATCTTTTTCTTTCAGAAATTGATGAGGGAGTTATGAAAGACATTTGTATGGAAAATTGCTATTCCAGAGGCTTTATTTAGTGAGAAATACCAAAAATCTATGATTTTCTCGCATAAATAAGCAATATCAAGCTGTGAAATACCCCAGGAGTTTTTTTTTTTAAGTTGTCAGTTCAAACATTATAAATACATGAATTGACAACTTTAAAAAAAAAAATGTTTTAATGCCTTTCATTTTGCCATGAGTTTGAATTTTATTTGTTTACAGGCTCTCTTTTGTCATTTTTTGATGGTGATTTGATTGTTATAAATTGGTAATTCTTGTCTTTGATGTCAATAGGCAAGGACTATGGTTAAATCATTATTATATTGTCTTGTTAGGACTATGGTTAACCCTATATAGCCCGGGCTATTTTGAAATCGCATAGCCCGGGGAGGGGGGCAAAAACAGCCCCCCCTAAGATCTCGACCGTTGATCGCGCGATCGCGACGAAAATTGGCACGTACGTCACCGATGACGTAATCTCCACAATTCAATTGTAAATTGCACCAAAATTATTCAAATTTATTTTTAATTAATTAATTATGCTAATTAATGCATAAAAATCATAATTTGGCTGTTAATCTTTAAATATAGCCCCCAAACTGCTAGATTTCACTCCAGACAGTCTTCTTATGATTATTATCAAATAAGGATTTAAAAAAATGGCAATATCAAAATTTTTCTTATGTATTTTATTGTTTTTTGAATTCCTTATGTATTTCTTTGTTTTTTCGACTTTATGTTTTTCATTGTTTTTTCCATGGAAATCGTTGGCAACACTATTTCAGTCATAAATAACATGAAATCTATTGTTTTTCATCAGTAAAAATAAAAATAATGATACATTTATGAATTTTGGCTAGATACAGAATTTGCATTGGATTTGTACATGAAATCACGTTTTGGAGCAATTTTGGGTCTGACGTGCACGTACAAAATGTTACGTAACTTCGGAACCGCATACCCCCGCGTCGCAAATTTGGTCTTAAAAGTTGCGTGAGACTTGGAGGAAAAAAGTCATGAAATGTCGCGGCGTGATCTTTTCGCGTTACAAATTTATTGCGAAAAATGTCGAGGGGGGGGCTGTTTTTGCCCCCCCCCCCCGGGCTAGATAGGGTTAAATCATTATTATATTGTCTTGTTAGGACTGTGGTTAAATCATTATTATATTGTCTTGTTAGGACTATGGTTAAATCATTATCATATTGTCTTGTTAGGACTATGGTTCAATCATTATTATATTGTCTTGTTAGGACTATGGTTAAATCATTATATTGTCTTGTTAGGACTGTGGTTGAATCATTATTATATTGTCTTGTTAGGACTATGGTTAAATCATTATCATATTGTCTTGTCAGGACTATGGTTCAATCATTATTATATTGTCTTGTTGCTGTTAGTCTGTAATGGTGATATAATCATTGTGGTGTGTGCGTTGCCTCTGACCAGGGAAAGGGCGTACCAAGAAGGATGCTAAGGCCGCAGCCTCCAGGATAGCAATGAGGTCATTCCTTGGGATGGATGATGAGGAAGCTGACACAAGAGATGCGAGAGGTGCTGCACAGCCCCACACCACCAGGGTATCACATCTCCTTCTATCTTTCTCCTACACAGTACTTGTAAACAGTACATGTAAATAAATGATCATCATCATGTAAAAGGGGAAAAAATGCACTGCATCATTGTTTGAGTTAACATTTGTTTACTGTGTGTTTAATGTTTATTGAAGTATCAATGTATTCTATAATCAATCACATAAAACATCTCTCATGACAAGCTGTGTGGATGCATTCATGAGCTGTGTGAATGCATTCAAGAGCTGTTTGAATGCATTCATGAGCTGTGTGGATGCATTCAAGAGCTGTTTGAATGCATTCATGAGCTGTGTGAATGCATTCACGAGCTATGTGGATGCATTCAAGAGCTGTGTGGATACATTCATAAGCTGTGTGGATGCATTCATGAGCTGTGTGAATGCATTCATGAGCTGTGTGAATGCATTTATGAGCTGTGTGAATGCATTCATGAGCTGTGTGGATGCATTTATGAGCTATGTGGATGCATTCATAAACTGTGTGGATGCATTCAAGAACGGTGTGGATACTAACTGTAGGAAACTTCCTTGTTGAAATGCGTGTCTCCCATGTAGCTTGATGTTGACCCACCCATGGCCACTACAAGACGGACATTTGGTCCACCGTCCACTGCTCCTGCGGCCGCTGCACCCAGCGTCCAGGGCAAGGCCAGTGGTCACTACCAGATCGGCCTGGAAGCAACAGAGATCCATGCTGAGGACATGTGGAATATTCCTAAGCAAGAAACCTTCATGGAGTACCAGCTCAAGAAACAAGCCCAGGCTAACAATCAGACCTGTGAGTAAACAGTGTTTAAAACGTCAGACAGTGCATATCAGGAATGGACGGACTGATAGTAGTGTTACCTGTGATAATACCAGGTAGCAATGATTTAAAAACTTACATAACTCAATAAAGCCAAAAGTGAACTCTTCCTGTTTTATTTCCAGAGCTTTTGAGTCTGCCTGGCATTTATGCACAAAATATGGAAGTATTTATTGATTGAAATTTAGATATAAAGATTGTCACATTTTATTTTTTGTATTAGCAAAATGCACAAAATTCTTCACAGAATACACTACATTTGTATGCAACTTTATTTAAAAAAGATTTTTCCTGCAGTTCTTGGTCAATTAAATATTGTGTTTTGCTAATTCAGATTTTAAGTTACGGGAACTGAAAGATTACTTATTGTGTTTCGCACTCCTTAAAGACAGCCCGTCCCATTTTCAGATCACCACAAAACCACCGGAACATTGGCAAAACATAGAGAGAAGTGTTAGCAAGCTGTATATTCATAATTTGAAACTGATACGTAGCGTAAAATTCAAATAATGCACGTAAACAACGTCTGATTAATAGTCTTTACCTCAGGCTCTTAGCAGTTCGTGTTGAAATATCTGCTTTATTAATTAATCCGTTTATTAAATTATAAAACGCATTATGAAAAAAGGTTGTTCTATAGAAGGAATCATCTCCAAAGTTTGGTAATTACTCATAAAATTAGGATTTCACACATGCATAATAACCACATAGATACTGTAACAAAGACTAATACTTTTTTCGTAGTACGAAAAAAGTCGGTTTGAAATTTAACGGCTGTAATTTTTACATACACAGAAAGCTTCAACATGCTATATTCTTAGAAATGGTCTTCAATCACACTTTCTTCAATTTACGATCGTGATAGACGATTTCAAATTTTAAGCTTGCAAAAGGGACGGACAATCTTTAACCCTTAGCCTGCCCCAATGAATTGAACCATGTGCCACGCCGCTAATCCCCATTGTGCCCACCCCAAATCCAGCCTGTGCCAAGGTTATTATGAGGCCTATTCAGTTGGGCTTTTTATTTTGTGTTTGCATTTAAAAATGTTTCATTTTAAAAGTTGTTGGAAATTTTATTAGCTTTATTATGATACCAAGAATGTATGGCAAAGTTACTTTGTTTATCTATTTCAAACTAATAATAAATGTTAAGTTGCACAGGATCAGGCACAAGATCAGGGTCGAAGAAGCAAGTCTGTTTATTCCAAGGGGGAGGCATATTGATGATACGACATAAAAAACACTTAATTACTCAAGAAAATCCAATCTGAAAGAAGTAAACCAGCACGCGTGGCCGAAAGCCGATTGTCTCGTGCTTGCAATGCAATGAACAAGAGCGTGTGCGAAGCGTTCAGTACATGGGCAATAAGGATATAACAATAACTGCTATTACAAATGCGAGCTTGCACGCTCTCGGCACCAAAGAGGTAGCGCACTCACGTGTACAAAGCAGCCGATCGATAGCGCGCTAGCATGTATAAAGCACTATAACAATAGCGCGCTCGCAGTGTTATGGCACTGTAAGAGTTCATATAATGGCCTCCATTTAATCACAATTAACCATCTTTCTGATTTGTGTTAAATTCACAAGTGTTTGTGTTGCTATAAGCTGGTTTATTCTAGTTACATATATGCCAGGAGAAAGAAGAGGAGATGAAGATAACTGGTCAATGCCTGGACTCACAAAATCCATGTTTCTTCTTGGATTGCATGCAGCTGCAAGCTCACACGGCAGCATTGGAGCCACACGTCCAGCAGCACCAAAAGCCTGGGGAAGCAGACCAGCGCCCTCTCAGGCCACGAACCAGAGCAACGCAGCCATGAGAGTGCCGCAGAGCGCCCCCATAGCAGCAAGAATGTGGCAGGGCCAGGGAGCAGAAGGCGCCAGACATCCAGCTCAGCTGGGTGGTGGTGGTGATGCTGCTATGCAGGGACCTCCTCAGCACCAGCCTGCTGTGACTGTCCGCAATCCTGCGCCCAGCTCACCAGCCAATCACAGCGTACCACGCCCACAGCAGCCTTTGGCTGAGGAGGTGGCCCAGATTGCCAGGAACATTCCCAAAGTAGGCCCACCCTTCCCTGGGGCAGGAACTACAGCTCTATCATTGGACTATGCTGCAATCATCATCAAATCAAGTAATTATCACTCTTCCTTCCTCTGGCATATTTTCACTTGTATTATTTAGTGTGTGTTCTGCACAAACAGCCTGATAACCCAAATGGTTGATAACCCAAATGAGCTCCTGTGTGTATTAGACAACATTTCATCAAAAGTGTTCAAAAGAGAAAGAGTTATTAGTCGTGTTATGACATGTTACTGTTGCTCTCCTAATTCAAATCCTTTTTAAACAGAAATTTAACCAAACTTGACACAAAGGTATAAGAGTTATATTGTTTCTGTTGTAATTAGATTGTTCTTTTAACAGAATGTAACCAAACTTCATATAAAGGTATAAAAGATGACTGGATTAATTCATTAGGTATCATATGTTATAAGACTTCGTATATTAAAAACAAAGTTCAGAAACAAAACTTTTCAGGCAAAGTGCAAGCAAATTTCTGTGTGAGGAAGTATGGCAAAGCTTGTTGGTACAGGAGGGGACCTATCGACTGTGCAGTATTTCACTCCTTTCCTTGTCCCTTTTGATTTGTTTCTTTCTATTTCTTTGTCTCTGTCACACTTTTTGATTCCCTTATATTTGTGATTGTCATTGATCAGGTAGTCAGAACAAGATCGTGGCTCTTGGGACGGGTAGTGGGGTAGCATCAGGGAGCACCGTCACCGAGGATGGCCGCACTTTGCTGGACTCTCATGGCATCAGCGTTGCCAGAAGGGGATTCCAAAGGCAAGTCAACTCTATGGTGTTTCAGTATGGTATGGTAGCTGTGCTAATGCACTGATGGCCTGAAGTCTTGTTTAGCATGCTAAATTCCATACCCAAAGATAAAACAACAAATGTTGTGCCTTAGTGCACAACCCAATTTAATTTACCATATTTCTATGTGAAATTCAACTTTGTTTGATACGTAGTTTAAGATCTAGGCATGTCCATAACAATACAGGTCATTATCTCATAAATTGTCCCAGGATGTTGGTTGAAGAAACAACTTTTAACAAACATCAAACATGATTTTCACGGAATTAACATTTTGAATGTGTATTTGCTAAACACATGTAGTTATTAATTTTTATGTTTATTCTATACAGAGAATAATGTACCTTATTTTCAATCTTGTTATGATTGAAGTTTGTGCTTTGTCTCCTATTCAGTCTAATAAGCAAGTGTAACTTTGTGTTCCCAGATTCTTGTATCAGCAACTCAAGTTCTTCTATGAGGGGAATTTCCAGCAGACCATATTTGTTTGTCATCCAGGGAGTCCCTTGGTATCCGTGAGAGAAGACGTGACGTTCCATTTGTATCTCAATCAAGCACCACGAGGAGATGCTGCAAAGTTTATTGATCAGTAAGCCATAACTAGCTGGACTTCAAACATGTAGACACAGGGTTTCTGTGATTCATTTTGATTGGAGTGGTTTTAGGGCAATGGTTATCACTTCATTGCTCTTGATGAAAGATGAAATATAAAATAAGCATAGTATCCAACTTCAGTTCTGGGAAAAAAGATCCGATTTCCTTGTCTTACACTCAAAATAGCAAGAAGGGAAAGTCCTGCTAAATATGAGAGATATGCCTGTCTTTTGTAGAAGAAATTAAATTAACAAATGAAATGTCAGTCTGTGTTTTGCATTGGAAGTAGAAAAGGAAGGTGTATTGCATAAGACATGGTGACTGCATTATTTGTATGTTCTAAGGAAGCTTGTTCTAATGTCCCACCTGTTCTTTGACCTTTGACCTTTGCCACCCAGGAGCAGTGAGAGTCTACCGCTGAGTGAGGATGACATCTACTTGATGCAGGGTGGAGCTCACTACCCAACATTCAGAGTCGATGCTGGTTATGGCTTACTCACCTCAGTCAGTACGTTTCTCTGCTTGGTTTCCATAAACACAGATTGTTGGCCTTTATTTCTCTCTTGTGTGTAGTTATCTTCTGACTATGCTGTATGTGTGTATGTGTGTCTGTTTGTCTGTCTGTGTATACATGTGTTTAAACAAAGCTGGTGTTAAAGGAGAACTATACCCTCAAGGAAAGGTATGATGTTTGAATATGGAGAATAGATGAAATCCTTTGAGAGGAATTGAATTAAGAGATGTAAACTGATAATATGTTCATTCCTATCAATCTGGATCACTAGCTCTAATTGCCTACTCTGTGTACTGTAAACTGTGGCGTGCACAAAAGCTATTTCACACAATGCATACATATTTGTTCAACCCAGCTTTGAAATTCTATGAGATTTACCAACTCTGTTCAGTTCTGTTGTTTTATTTTTTCTTAAGATACACATATTGGACAAGATGGTCAACAAAGAGAGGTAAGTAATTGCAATATGCATAAGTAGTAGCAATTGCTTGTGCTAGTTTTTCGCTTGAATCCGAAGGCATGCATGCAAATAAGTAATCCTGTATCAGAACTTCCTTCCCAATAGTATATCTGGAAATACACTATATGCGAAATGAAAGTGAAAGATTTGATTTTAAGGAGGTTTTGGCCGGGTTGTTCAAAACCTATAGCCTAGAGCCCAGAAACTGCTGTTTACTATGGTACGCATTGGTCTGCAACACAGTGCATGCGTTCAATGGGAGCAGGCCCGTGGTGCCCACCCCATTACACACTGACGGGGGCTTTAACAATTGTGAATGCAGACTACGTATGGCTGCTACCTTTCAAATGTAAAAATCAATAGTTTTTCACTTTTCCTGAAAAGTTTTGAGAGGCTATGACTGTGAGATTTCACACACATTTTCATTAGTGGATACTGCTGATTCTTGGTGAATTTCATGACTTTTGCAAATGGAACACCCTGTCTTTGTTTGACATTTGGTGTTATCTTCCCCAAAATCCAATTAATGATTATCATTGTACCAAACCTCTAGAGCTTCTGTCAACTGCTTAGTTGAACTATCTGACCCCAAATCCAATTAATTGACTATCCTGTTGCATGATATTATTGTACAAGCACAAGAATAGATTTCATAGATAAACTGTTTACAGTCTACGTCTGTCCAAAAAATATTTCAAAACGTGGAAAACATGCGAGGCTTTACTTTTGTGCACCAACATTGTGTTTGTAGGTTTCTAAATTGGATTATTATGATTGATTTTTTTTTTTTTATGTGTACTGGTTATCAAAGCATTTGTTTTATTTCTGTGGATGTCTTTGCAGGGAGCAATACATTTTATGTCATCAAGTGACAAGTTGCTGAGATGGAATGTATTGGGCCTTCAAGGTGCCCTGCTTAGCCACTTCATTCAGCCCGTCTACCTGGAGTCCATTACTCTAGGTATGTACATCAAGCTTATTACACTGTCATGGTACACTGTAGTGCACTGTCATAGTCCACTATACACATCAAGCTTATTACACTGTCATGGTATAGTGCAATGTTATAGTCCACTATACACGTCAAGCTTATTACACTAACATGGTATACTGTAGTGCACTGTTATAGTCCACTATACACGTCAAGGTTATTTCACTGTCATTGTATACTGTAGTGCACTGTCATAGTCCACTTTATACATCAAGCTTATTGGACTGTCATGGTATAGTGAAATGTTATTGTCCATTTTGCACGTCAAGCTTATTACACTGTCATGGTATAGTGCACTGTTATAGTCCACTATACACGTCAAGCTTATTACACTAACACGGTATACTGTAGTGCACTGTCATAGTCCACTATACACATCAAGCTTATTACACTGTCATGGTATAGTGCACTGTTATAGTCCACTATACACATCAAGCTTATTGCACTGTCATGGTATAGTGCACTGTTATAGTCCACTATACACATCAAGCTTATTACACTGTCATGGTATACTGTAGTGCACTGTTATAGTCCACTATACACATCAAGCTTATTACACTAACACGGTATACTGTAGTGCACTGTTATAGTCCACTATACACGTCAAGGTTATTGCACTGTCATGGTATACTGTAGTGCACTGTCATAGTCCACTATACACATCAAGCTTATTACACTGTCATGGTATACTGTAGTGCACTGTTATAGTCCACTATACACATCAAGCTTATTACACTAACACGGTATACTGTAGTGCACTGTTATAGTCCACTATACACATCAAGCTTATTACACTGTCATGGTATACTGTAGTGCACTGTCATAGTCCACTATACACTTCAAGATTATTACACTGTCATGGTATAGTGCACTGTTATAGTCCACTATACACATCAAGCTTATTGCACTGTCATGGTATAGTGCACTGTTATAGTCCACTATACACATCAAGCTTATTGCACTGTCATGGTATAGTGCACTGTCATAGTCCACTATACACATCAAGCTTATTACACTAACATGGTATACTGTAGTGCACTGTCATAGTCCACTATACACGTCAAGCTTATTACACTGTCATGGTATAGTGCACTGTCATAGTCCACTATACACGTCAAGCTTATTACACTGTCATGGTATAGTGCACTGTCATAGTCCACTATACACATCAAGCTTATTACACTGTCATGGTATACTGTAGTGCACTGTCATAG
Organism: Arbacia lixula; assembly: GCA_963669155.1. NCBI lineage: Eukaryota > Metazoa > Echinodermata > Echinoidea > Arbacioida > Arbaciidae > Arbacia > Arbacia lixula. The sequence continues at coordinate 705,772 of OZ022583.1, read as the reverse complement.
TCCATTATACACATCAAGCTTATTACACTGTCATGGTATACTGTAGTGCACTGTCATAGTCCACTATACACTTCAAGCTTATTACACTGTCATGGTATACTGTAGTGCACTGTCATAGTCCACTATACACTTCAAGCTTATTACACTGTCATGGTATACTGTAGTGCACTGTCATAGTCCACTATACACGTCAAGGTTATTGCACTGTCATAGTATATTGCACTGTTATAGTCCATTATCCATGTGAAGCTTACTGCACCGTCACGGTATAGTGCAATGTTGTAGTCCATTACTATCATGGTATAGTGCAATTTTTTAGTCCGTTACTCAAGGTACACACTTTAAGATTATCCCAATATTTTGTTCAGCAAGTTATACTACAATTTCCAATTTCACACCAAAAATATGAGCACAATAGGACTTGATTGTCAATATGTTGCTATAGAAAACCTTCCTTCATCAAATAATGGGCAAATACACTGTATATCCAATTGGGCATACAGAAAAGATGAGAAACTTGAGAGAGATCATTAATAATGAAGACTAATGCTTTCTATTTGTGATTTCCCCCTGCAGGCAACATGTATGACCATGGCCACCTGACGAGGGCGGTATGCTGCCGTGTAGATGACAGTCTGACCAACACACTGCCCTCAGGTTTTGCCCTGCACCACCCACTGGTCAGCCCCCTCAAGCAGCCAGCACGCACCCAGCAAGGCCTGCAGCCTGGCATCAGTGTCAACCTCTCTAGCGATGACAGCATGTATGAGGTGGTGGACTGTGGCAGGGGACGCACACACCAAATGTAAGCACTTCTCTCTTCTAGTCTCTGTGGGAATCCTCACAGGTAGGGGTCCATCCCAGCAGCTGCCATGAATGTCTTTAAGCAAGATGGGTAAGCAGGAAGGCTGCTCTGTTTCTGGCAATGAAAGATGGATCTGGGAGGATACGATGAATTGATCCAGTGACTGGCCAGGGTAATGCTAGTCATTGGCTCCTTATGACATGTATTATCCACACTAGCCCAGGACCTCAGACACTCCCTGCAAACTCACCAACCTCGGCACGCTATGCCTTCAGGTTGGGTTGTCCATTATTTGCTCCGCCCCAAAAGAAAAGCGCAGGAAGACTTGTCAAAGACAGCGGACAATCATGAGTTGTGACCTGAGAATGACCACCTTGCAATGTAGGCACAAACTATGAGTGATATATTATATGGCTTCCCTTTGTTCATTTATTGTGAATATCAGGTGGTACGTACAATGAAGTGTGTGAGCCGTTCCAGGAAGTGGACTGTGTCTACACTGATGAGGCTAACCTTGTGTAGTCAAGATATTATACTCGATAATGATCATTGTAATTACTACTCCTTGTGCCCCTCTTGTATTTGTAAAACTGCATAGAGGTGATTTTAACAAGCTAAATCATTAGACACCTTACTATTTGAGGGGTTGGGTCTACTGCCTCTTGCCCCTTAGCCTGTTTTTTTATGCCTCCGCCACGAAGTGGCCGGAGGCATTATGTTTTGGGGTTGTCCGTCTGTCCGTCCGTCCGTCCCGAATCCGTTAAGGCAATATCTTGAGAACCGTTAACCAGATTTGCTTCAGACTTGGTACAGGTGTGTATTGCATGAAAGCAATGAACTGTGTAAAATAGGGGTCAATTCTGATTGAGGTCAAAGGTCAATGAACTTTGTGAAAAATTGCCTCAAATTGACCATTTTTCGCAATAAATCCAAATCCAAGGATGCAATTCTCATGAAACATCTTACAAAGGTAAATCACTACTTGGGAATAGACTTGTGACATTTGTGATAAAATTCCTGAAAGTTCAGAGGTCAAAGGTCAATGAACTTCTCCAAAATTGGTTAAAAACTGCCCCAAACTCCGTATTTTCACCATAAAACCAAATCCAAAATATGCAATTCTCATGAAACGTGGTACTAAGATGGATCACTACTTGGGAATAGACTGGTGACATTTTCGGTGAAATTCCTGGAAGGCCAGAGGTCAAAGATCAATGAACTTTGCAACAATTTGCTAAAAATTGGCCCCATATTGATATTTTTCACAATAAACCCAAATCCAATGGTGCAATTCTAATCAAATGTGGAACAGAGATGTAACACTTCATGGAGGTAGATTGATGGAAGTTTGGGTAAAATTCCTGAAAGGTCAAAGGTCAATGAAGTTTGCCAAAAATTAGCTAAAAAATTTCCCCCAAAGTAATATTTTTCAAAATAAGTCAAGATCCAATCATGCAATACCAATTAAACATGGTGCAAAGATGGGTCACTACTTGGGGGTAGACTAATGATATTTTTGGTGAAAATTCTCAAAGGTCAGAGGTCAAATATCAATGAACTTTGCCAAAATTGGCTAAAAATTGTGCCAAATTTAACATTTTTCACATTGAATGCAAATCTAATGGTTGAATTTGAACCAAACGTGGTACAGAGATGTATCACCTCATGGAGGTAGACTGGTGAAAGTGTGGGTAAAATTTCTGGTCAAAGGTCAAAGGTCATTGAACTTTACCCCCAAATTGGCTAATCTTAAACAAACTTGATACAAGGATGGCTTTAGACGGACTGATTAGATTGGAAGTCAAAGGTCAATGAACATTGCCAAACTTGGCCAAACATGGAAAAACAGGATATGATATTTTCATTTCACATAGGAATTAAATGGTTCATTGCCCACTAAACAGGTTTTCTAAGAATAAATCTAGATAGACCTAGCAAAGAGGTGGAGGCATATTTATCGACTGCACGGCAGTCAAATTACTCTAGTTTACCATTATTTGCTGACATGATCTTTATGATAATTTGACCTCTCTGTAGCTCTCCATTCAAGAGCGGCACTCAGGCAGCCAGCCGTCTGTGCAAGGCTGCGTTCTTTTTCAGGTTCCGCACCACAGCTGCCCTGGCCAAGAGGGATGATCTGATGTCTGCATCCAGCTACCAGGAAGCCAAGGTAAGATTCACCTTGCTAGTCCCATGACCACAAGTACAAACCTTAACCTGTCCAGTCCCATGGCCACACATTATACACACCAATTGGGTTTTCATAGCTTGGTTCTGAGACGATCAGAAGGGCACAGAACACCCACAATAGATGGATGTGTGGTACTCACATGGTTTCCAATAAAGCTGAAGAACTTTGAATGATTTTTCATGAGTCAAAGAAAAGTAAACCTTACAGGGAACTTACAGGACTGTTCCATATGAAGGAGGATTTTAAGGTCTGTTGGACTCATTACCATGTGATGCCAATGTCAACAATGATTTCTTGTATGGTGAAGTGTGAAATGGTGATTTTCAGGTCAGTTTCAATAGTAAAATATATCATTACCCCTGGTCATGGGCTTCTTTCCTGGCCTGCTCATTTTCTTTGTGCACCATCTCCACTCCCTTCTGAGCCATTATTACTAGCTGCCAATTCACAGGTGGCCAGACCAGAACATGGCTTTCATGTGAACACTGTGTAGGTCATTGACTACTGGTCTTAGTTTCTGGATTACTACTTCGTGTACTGCAAGACTTTTTTGAATGGCGGGAATACCCTGAAGTAAGACAGTCAAAAAAAGTTGACATTGTTACATTTGTGGGGGCTGTGTTTAACTCATTTCCCATTTCTGAGTGTGCACTGCGGGGTATACCCTGTTACCATGGTTAATAGGTAAACATTGCTCCCATCATGAGTGTGTTGATTATTGATTTGAATTGTTGAGATGTTTATTTTGTTACTTGTTAATCCCCTCTCCCATGCAGGACCTGTGTGCATGCTACCAGCAAGCAAAGAGACTCTTTAAGATGCACCTGGAAGGAAAGGGCTATGGCCACTGGTTCACTGCTCCTAAAGATGTCAACCACTTTGCCAAGTAGCTGTCTGGTGCCACGCCCCCTAAACAGCCAGCCCCCTGTGTAGGCAGGCTCCCCCCCCCCCCCCCCCCCCCCTCCCCATCCCACATGTGGTAGGAGCTTTTCTTACAAGTATGCATTTGGTGTCCAAAGTTTGATTTTGAGGATACATCAGTTAACTTTTTCCTGTGGTATTGCTGCACATGTCATTAAGGCCAGTATGTGGTTAATTTCTCATGGTCAGCCACAGTGCTGCTCAGTGCTATAAGGGTCATAGAATACTTCAGCATAAGGTATGCAGCATGTGGCATGGTCAGTCAGAGTATTGTAAGTCTCATACCTACAGTTTCTTTGAATTTATGCTTTTTAAGTAATCAAAGTTAAGTATTGAAACAGAAGGCAACCCTGTTTGATTTAATAGACTCAGAAAAATCTTAGAGAAATCCAACATTTTATGATAAAGAAAGTTTTAAATTAAGAAACTTCTGATTACTAGAACTGAATTCCAAACATTCACTTTCACTGGCAGCTTCATTGGTCTGCAATCTCTTGTCTATTTTGGATTTACAGGGCTAGTGATCAAGAATTTTTAACACTGATATGTGTTATTTTACTTTCTAATCTTTTTCTCTGATTTTTCTACTTTTATTAAAATGGATGTATTGGCAAGGTTCTGCACTCCTTTAATGTCGACAAGTAAGATATAGTGATCAGAATTCACACAGATGTTTGTAATGTTTAACAATGTTTTTTTTTCTATCTATACTTGTATTGGTTTTGGTATCTTTTATGCTGTGATGGCTTAAAGACAGCCAGTCCCTTTTTCAGATCACCACAAAACCATCGAAACATTGGCAAAACATATAGAGAACTGTTAGCAAGCTCTATATTCACAATTTGAAACTGATACGTAGTGTAAAATTCAAATAATGCACGTAAACAACGTCTGATGAATAGTCTTTACCTCAGGCTCTTAGCAGTTTGTGTTGAAATATCTGCTTTATTGATTAAGCTGTTTATCAAATTATAAAACGCATTATGAAAAAATTGTTCTATGGAAGGAATCATCTCCAAAGTTTGGTAGTTACTCATAAAATTAGGATTTCACACACGCATAATAACCACATAGATACTGTAACAAAGACTAATACTTTTTTCGTGGTACGAAAAAAGTCGGTTTGAAATTTAACGGCTGAATTTTTTTACATATACAGAAAGCTTCAACATGCTATATTCTTAGAAATGGTCTTGAATCACACTTTCTTCAATTTACGATCGTGATAGACGATTTCAAATTTTAAGCTTGCAAAAGGGACGGACAATCTTTAAGCTTTTATTATATTTAAACCATAAATTCCCCTGACCTTAAAGTTATTCATAGATCAGTAGTGTATTAGAATGTGCTTAAAAATAGCACTGGCATTGAGAACTGCTAATTAGCTGACATTTTTCACAAGCTTAAGTCATGTAAGTAATCATACATCAGTAATCACAACTGTTTGCATGAAGGCATTGGTACTTCTGCCTACTAAATATAATTGGCAGTGATATTGCATATTGTAGGAATGTCAACAACATTAGAAGACAATACTGATGCATTTTTTTTCTTTGTCGTTTGCAGACTTTCTAAATGCTCAGTTTTTTTTTCACTATTTCTCCTTATCAGGAATGAAAGTATCGATGATCCTTACCCAAACTCTTTGAATCCGTTGTGCAAGAAGTCAGTGGAGAATGCTTTATGCTGTTTAAAATGTGTTTTTGTACCTCAACCAAAATGTCACTGCTCTTTAATGTCTTTGTCCAAACATCTTAAAAGGACTTACTCCCAGGTCTATGACACACCACAGTGCAGGTCTCTTAGCTCAGAATGACTCCCTGGACATCACACATACAATGTGCTGGAAGTATGCAGTGCTGTATACGCCACATATTTCAGTTTTTTTTTTTTTTCGCGAATTTTGCGAGTCGGGTGCTATTCATGAATTTAACATCATGCGAAAACATGATTAAGACGTGCACGAGCACATGTACTATTAGTACTAGTGCTCCATGATCGGGAATATAACCACTCGCAAAATTGTTGAGAAGTCCTGATTCGCGAAAAATGAGACTCGCAAAATACATGGCGTATACAGTATGCAATATGCATGTATTACTCTTGGTTTGGTGCCTTACTCTCAGTCACACTCTGTATGTCCATGTGTCATACATATGCTTTTATAGGAATTATTCTTAGAAAATTCTTGTGCGTTCTTTCTTGCCTCTTTAGTTTGCTGCCATTGTAATTCCTCCACAACGAAGTGGCCAGAGGCATTATGTTTCTGTGTTAATTGTCTGTGTGCACATTTGTCTGTTCGTCCATTCAGACAGACAGACCGCATTTATATCATCACTCAAGGAATAATTCAATACATGTTTATCAAAGTTATTATGAAGATACTATACAACAAGAAAATGAACTGATTTGATTTTGTGTAGGATAAGTCAAAGGGCAAGGTTAAATAATACATTTTGCTGTTAAGCGATAGCTCAGGAAATATTTGACCCAACTTTACTAAACTGTATAGTACAACTAATCAATGCATTTTTGTTTTGATAGGACAGAGTCATAGATCGAGGTCAATTCCAATATTTCCAACAGACTAGAATTTACTTAAAAGGTCCTAGGTAAAGTTCAAATCTCAAAATCACCAGAATGTGCATGTACAATGGAAGCATAACATTCTGGAAGGTTTGATAAAGGTTTACAGTTACATTTCTTAACCAAGAATTTAGGCAAACTTTGTCTACCGGAAGCACAAATGGACCATGTTTCATTAGACCAAGGTTTGGGTACAGTGAAGTATATAAAGAGGGACGTTTTTATCTTGTTTTTCATCTTTGTAACAGCTTGTAATATGCGTATTACCTTGGGCTTACAATACGTACAGGCTTCAGGTGCATTCTTGCCTCTTCAGCCTTTACAGCTTAGTTTTAATACTTGTGATGTTGCACACAATATACATGTACGAGAAAAGGTTTTTTCCGCATGTACACAGTGTCCAAAGAAGCGAACAAGGACCAATTTTCATGCCAAAGCAGGTGACACTTAAAAAGGAGCATACTGTCATGACTGGCATTGCAATGTGTGAAAGCACATTCCAATGTCACATGATAGTACGCTGGTTTTAGATGTGTACACATTGTATTAATGTGTTCTGTGCAATAAATACAGTCAAAAATTCTCATCACTTTATATTTCCATGTCGCACAATGCCTGTGATTGTTTTCTATCAATGGAACTTGAGAATATTGTGCTGTTTTTACCAAGGGCACATGTACATTGTCCACTTTTGAAAGCTACCACATGCCTGCTCTAAATGTGTTCATCAAGTCAAGGTATCTTTCAGTGTGGAGACATCACAATGTCACAGGAGAATACACTGTACCCTGCTTTTTTATTTGTATTCTTCTGCAACATGCCAAGTATCATTTTGTAATTATGTATATTCATACTTCATACAGCTTTTTTGTTAAAAATAAAAGAAAATATTAACCAAAGATATTATCGTGCGATGACTCATGTATTTGTGTGTGTGTGTGTGTGTGTGTGTGTGTGTGTGTGTGTGTGTATGTGTGTGTGTGTTTTGTGTATGTGGACGTTTGTATGCATGCATGGGCTCAAGTTGAGCCTATACACTTGAATTGTGAGAGCATATAGATTCAGAAAAAAAAGGACACTTCAGGTCCCAACGTACGTTGTTATCAAAATCAGAACAATTGAGATGCAAAACACAAACAACTGAGAGGAAATCAGAACCAGTAGAGTTATAGATGACAGATGATATATTCTGCAAAAGTGCAATGTGAAATGCCCCATCCGGCCTGGCCTTTAGCCAAAGTGAACCTCATTTTAAAAGATTGTGAATTTCAACTGTAAGTGAATGATTTACAAGTTGCCAAATGTATGCATTCATGCATCCAACGTGTTTTCCCATCAATTCTTTGTAAAGTACATGTATGCATGTACATGAAAAATGCATTTGCATCATTGTAATACATGTACTGTACTATATCGGGACATGACTCACGTGTATACCTTGTAGAAGTACAATTTTTCATGAGCAGCCATGGTTTACGAATCTAAGTCTCGGAATAGTATTCCAAATGAGTTTAAACTCTATCCAACTCCTTAAATCAAATTAAAACGGAAGTATAAGTTAGACTACACAATGATCTTTTTTTTTTTTTTTAAAGAATCCCCCCCCCCTTCATTTTAAAATTTCAACAGGATGATCGACAAGATCAGTACAACCTGTTTTCCATCAAGGTCCTGTGTAAAAGAAAAAATATTGATGTTAAACAAACTATGGTCAGAACATTGACCCTACCACGAAGGGTCCATGGTCAGAATAACCAGTGAAACAATCAATGATACACTTAGCCAGAAAAGTTTATTATTTATCATGTAAAGTAATAAATCATAATTAATATAAACGACGTGCAGGCTCATCTGCATTTGTTTCTTCTTTCTTCTTTCATCTTAATCTATCTCCCCCTCATTTTATGCTATTTAACTTCTGTTCAATTATCATAGCGAGCCTACACAATCATTTGAAATTGTAGCTGTTTTGTCCTGCGCAGTTGCACCGTGGATTGTAACGGAGCCAAATGTATTTAGCTAGGTCTGGGAAACTAGACTAGGCTATTAACAGCGAGTCGATAATCGATTCCATTTGATGTTAAAGAACAGAAGATAGTAAAAAAAATATTTTAACTAATTAAAAATTTGTTATTTGTTTTACTAATAGAACAAATAATTATAAAAGCATCCTTTAATAATCATACAAGGCAATTTAAAAAAGAAAAACTATTTTTTCTCTACATATCTTGAACGAGCCTAAATTACCCTTCATTATTTACTCTTCAAGTATGTGTTGTGTTGGAGACGAGTATACCGCGGTGTACAGTACGGCACTTGTGTAAACTAGGTCTGTCTCGCAAATACAATAATACATGTACTGTGCAAAGCAGACCTCGAGTTCGTGTTTAAATTAACTCATCAACGTTAGATTAAAAGATCTATCTGAATGTTAACTGTATGTTATGTATTGAAATGAAATTAGATCATACACGACGATTTCTCGATTTGAAGTTAGTTTACCGCTTCTGAAGTTCTGGGCGATGATTTAGCAAGCTGGAAACGTAAGTTCTATTTGATTTCTAAATCATTCTAGTTTCTACGTTCATGTTTGTAGAAATTGTAGCATAAAGGAATTATGCGGGTGCCTCAAACCGGCCCTTTTGTTTTCTTTTGAATATCTCCGTACCAATCTGAGCAGATAAAATACTGATATTTCACTCACAGATCCCAAAATTTATGCTCTTCAAAGAACTATTTTTAAAATTAAATATTAGCGAGAAACTTACAGAGAAATTGCACTTTGAATACCACAAAAAGTTTTGTTCATTCAAGATATACTGACCCTTGAACCTGGCCCTTGTTGATAATGTGTGATAACCATGTCAATCTGACGAGTGCAGTGTCGATATTTCACTAGTATTGCATCTCGATCATGTTCTTTCGATTGCGATCGATGAGAAAATTACGGAAGTACGAATGCATGTTGAAAAACCTGTAGGTATTTGAAACGAAAAATGTGCAAATGTCATAGTAATATGTCCATATTTTGCCTAATTTTTCTTCACAAAATCTTCCCTTTTGTTTACTAATGCGTATACAAAATAAATCGCGCATTCAACCTCGATAATGCGCATTGATCAGATATATACATGCATGCGAGGGCTGGTTTCAAGTCAAGGGTAGGGGCCTGTTTGTGGATCACTCACTAGTAGTACGATGGTGAAAGTGAAGCCGAGGCAAGAGAGAGTGTCTGTGTCTGAGTGTGAGAGTGAGACAAGACTGCTGTAGACACGGCTCGGCTTGGCAAATCAAAACAGAAAAAAAAAGTCAGTCAATGAGTTTAGGTAGTAATTAATACCTCATCGGACAGCGATTTTCCTCATTTTGATTCATGGTTTCTTTGATGAGTTAACAGGTACTTAAAGTTAAACCTGACAAAATAAGGTGAGGATGGCTCTGGTTAGTTCTGGACTGTAATAGGGGTAGGGTAGGGTTAAGTGAGGTTGATTTGTGGTTTTAGAGCAATTTTGTGGTCCGAAAATCGCAAAAAGCAATTAAGCTTTGTGGTCACGCACCGAAACTCTCAGCTACAACACAGGTTTCAATGGCTTATCAGTCTGCTCACCCCACTCTAGTCTAAAGTATGTGTGTCGATCCGATGAAGTTCCCGAGTTTTGCCTTACCGTTACATCTGTAGTTTATATTATTCTGTAGGCATAGTCAGACTCATAGTCTATCATATTATATTCATCAATCTTAGATAGACATTTCATTAATGTGTCTAAAATCTATGCAAAGTTTATGATGACTGCCAAATTGATATCAAGGTTGAAGTCCAGGCAAAAATTTAAATGACAAAACGATTAGTACATGATGTAGCGCAATCATGCAATTTGCAAGATTTTCAGTATTAGGAAGACAAGTAAATTTAATTATTGGTGAAAACCTAATTTTGTGTGCAAGATGACAGAAGCATCGGTGCAAGACAGTAGAAGTATACTCTACTGGTCAGTAGACTGTTTTGCATTTGCAGTCAACTTATTCTATTTATTATGTCAATATTTTGTTTCTTATTGGTTAATTTGCAGACTTGTGATGGCAGCTCCTGTTGAGGTGAAGCTGCGGAATGCAGAGAGCTCCCTCCTGTTCATGCAGCAGGAGCACGCAAAGACGCTCCAGGCGCTCCATCAGGAGCTGCACAAGCTCCAGAAGAAATGTGCAGAACTCAACTTTGAGTTGGCCATGAAAAGTGATGATGCTGAGGATGGTAAGAGTTGTGTTTGTAGGTCATCAGTCCATTGAAGACAGCTTTTTGTACATGTAAACAATTTTTCTGAAAGACAGGGCGTCCCTTTTGCAGGTCAATAAAATCAAAAGTTTGTAAAAACCACAGAAAATGGAAGATGATACTGTATCAGAACTTCCCTCCCAATATTAGAAGTGGAAACTGACTTTAAGCAAAATTATAGATTTTGAGGAGGGTTTGTGCTGGTTGTCCGAAACCTACATAGCCACGAGACCGAAGACAGCTGTGCCACACCAAAGTGCATACATTCAATGGGAGCATGCCTGTGGTGCATGTTGGATCTTTTATTTTTTACATTTTTCCTAAAAAGGTTCATGAGGCTATGACTGAGATTTCACATACGCTATCATTAGGGTAAACTGCTGATTCCTGTGGAGATTCTTGACTTGTGTAAATGGAACATCCTCTTTTTAGGATGAGGTAAAGCGGTAACGGGATCTGTTATCTTGGTAGAAATATTCTAGTTTAATTTGAGCATTACATGGATAAAATCATGTGGTTGGCGTAATCATTAAATACTACTATGTCCCCTGTAACTTAGAAGCCTTGCTGCTAGAAAATGCATACAAAAAACCTTCTTCACTCAGGAAGCTTTAGGTACTGGAGCTGTTCATTATGGATACATACCTGGTTCACTATATCTGTGTTATTGCATGAACTGGCAATCTAGTGGGTAACCAAAGTAGTGATAGTGGTTTGAACTTACTCTAATACATACTCTAATTTCTTTCTGTTTGTAACTAAGTACTTGTCTTGTATTTTCCACAATTTTGCATTGTGTTAGTAGTTGATGTAATGTACATGTACCTGCACAGAGAAGCGAGGGAAAACACACATTTCTCTGTAAGGGCTTAATTAAATGAGCAGACACATTTTACATGTTCACTTAGGAATGACCAGGTACTATTGGGACCAAATGTCACAGTGGAAGGTCTTGAAAGGTTCTTTTTTTTTTTTTTTTTTTTTTACTTGTGGTACTCTCTAAAGCAATCTGTAGCAACATCATTATGGATGCATTGTAGTCTGAGAATCACTCTGTATTTTGTAACATTCACCTTCCATTTTCTCTCTGCAGATAAGTACCAGAGTGAAATTGATGAACTGACCAAGAGGCTCCAGTCAAAGGAAAGAGAGTGTGATGAACTCAGAGAAGAGAGAGATGCCAGCAATAAAATAGCAATGCACTTTGAAAATCAAATGAAAGTGAGAGACAAAGTGTTTCAAGATGAACTGTCTAAGCAGGGTCAGAAGCTGATGGTGTTAACGGCAGAACTGGATCAGCGTTCAGGGACCATTGCGTACTTGACCACACAGCTGCACCAACTGAGTCTAAAGCAGAGAAAGCCAAGCATAGGGAGCACAGGCAGACCTGAGTCAGAGAGAGTAACAAGTCCTGCCCCGCCCAAAGAACCTGCCCCTGCCAGAATGAGGCGGTTTAACCTTCGCACAGGGAATGGGCACACTAGGGCCCTGCATCACACACCACGAGTAGCCAGCGAAGGGACAGCCCCTGAACCCAGCCAAGTGCAGTCACACATGTTTACTACGTACCGAGGTGCCAGCTCTCACTCTGCTAAGCATCCACTGCGGATCAGAAATGGGGAGAGTGCCAGGGACTTGGGTGTTACCGCTTTCATTGCACACGTTGACCCTGCAGGGAAGGAAGTTGAAGTGAAACCTGCCCCACCAATCTTGCCTCCCATCCACCCGCATGATGCAAGGAAGGAATATTCTCACTCTGCTGAAATTGAGACTTTAGCTATTGAGAAACCGTACACAACAGAAAGTACTCTAAGGTCCCCTAATCATTCCCCTGTTCACACTGACTAGCACGGAAACAGATTTTTAAAAAAAAACATCCCATTTGCTGTACATGTTGATGCATGCTGCTCATGAATCAACCAGACACTTTTGGATGAACTGCACAAAGAATTGCACCAAATTATGATGTTAAAATCTTATTCACTTCTTTTTATTGGAATGTATTTGTCTACATGTTTGTATTTTCTTTGTTAAAAGTTTAGTATCCAAATATGAGACTAAAAGCTAATCCTGCCCCGTATTGTGCATTTACATGTAAATCTTGCCATTTCATTTGGATGAATATATTGAAGGTCTAGCAGTCTCCAACAAGCTCATTGAGCTATATACCTGGAATCTTTGTTTTAATTGTTTTGATAATTCGAAATGTAACATTGTTTTTATGCCTTCACCACAAAGTGGCCAGAGGTATTATGTTTTCAAGTTGTACGTTTTGTCCGTCCTAGGTCTATTTACACAATATCTTGAAAACTGTTTAATGGATTTGCTTCAGACCTGGTACTGGATTTGTATCTAATTCATGAAACCAATGAACTGTAAAATTTGGGCCACACGCCAATGAAATTTGCCCCCCCCCAAAAAAAAAATAAAAATAAATAAATAAATAAATAAATAGATAAATAAATAAATAAAAAAAAATCAAATATCTGGAAGATAGAAGTAACGACATTGTCAATAAAAGTCGCCAATGACTTGATATACATTAATCCAATTTCAAACAAATGAATTGTTATGAATACATGAATATAGACTGAAGTGTTCAAATTTTTCAGAGGTCAAAGCTCAGTGAACTTTGCCAAAAAAGACCCCAACTGAGTTGTTAAATTCACTGATCTTATTTCAACTAGCTGTACAAATAAAGCATCATGGACACTTTATCTATTTAAACCAGATGAAGCTAACATAGAGGTGGAGGTATATGAATTCTCCCTATTGCATGTACCTCTCCGAATCTGAACGTGTGTGGCGCTCTAATTTTTGTACCTTTAATTCTTGGGATATGAACTTCCGGTCCACGAACATTCGGCAATCCCGTACAATAAGGGACCAGGGTATCCAACTAATTTTATGAATATTAACCCTAAACCTAACCCTGACCTTAACACTAACCCTAAACCTTATTCTAAACCTAACCCTGACCCTAACCACAACCCTACACAAAATTTTCACTGCTTAATTCATAAAAAAAAGTGATTTCTTGGTCACTTTCTGCCGACAACCAGCTCTTACCGGAAGTATACGTCCCAAGAGCAATCGATCAGATATCGGTATCGTGAGGTGATATCGCTTGATATCGGCTATATGCGATAGGGAGAATTGACTGTATGGCAGTCTAATTGGTGTAGTTTTCATGTTGAAGGTTGTGTACCGAAAGTATGAAATGCTGAAAAGGTGAAAAGGCAGATATGACTACATGTATTAAGTTATGTTTTATAGGAGCGAGGTCGAAGGTACTTGTTTACACGGCACTAGTAGTGGATTTTCATCTTGCTCCAAACAAATTAAAATTGGTGTAATTTCAAAGCCGACATTCTAGTTGTGAAATTTGAGTGAATCTCTACTCACTAAGTGATGATCATGGCATATATTTGCATATATGCATTTATATTGAGGAGGGATCATCTTGAATGGAGAAATATGTTAAGATATTTCAAAGGATTTGAATGCGTTAAAGAGTGGGAACCTGAAGTACTTGGTAAGAGCTTTCTCATGTGTGACGTAATGATACTGTATCAAGATATCAAGCAAAATCAGTGCTGTCCAAACTTAGAATGTCACACGTGTCACTTTTTGAGGTCCTTGGTTTTATATTAGTAATGTACTTGTAAGAGCATATTTTGCTTCTCATAATTTGTACAGTTCTAATTTAAAATGAGGGAGATAACAACTAGCCTTAAATTGATTTATCTCATTAGAACGCTTATTTCATTTGAATTCATTTTTTGGTAATGCGTGGGACATTTTGTGAAATAGGTATACGATTTCTCTGCACAATTCAAATTGGCAAAGGAGACAAGGGATCTGCTAAAAGCTTTGAGTGTACACTGTAGACTCTAACGGAATCTCTCAACTTGAAATGGCTCCTGTCATAGCGTTCTACACCCTTTTGCAAAGAACAGCTGTGAATGCATGAAACTTCATGAGAAACTCCACCCTGAAATGAAGATGGTTTTGATTAAAGCAGAAACATGAAAGACACAAAGTAGTGAAGGTTGACAAAAATCTGTCGATGGAAAACGTGCATGTTCAAATTCTTAGTTTTGTGATATCACTTGTGCAGTACTCTGCTATAAGTTGTGAGCAAGTATTTTTTTTTTGAAAATTTCCATTTTCTGAATAGAATATGCATTTGATTAGATGCATGTTTTAACACAAACACCTCAAACAAATATTTATTCCTTTATCCGAAAAACTGAGAAAGGCCAATGAATGGAATCACACACAATACATGTATGAGAGAGCAGTTTGCAAGTGACATCACAAAACTAAAAACTTAAAAAAATTTGTCACTCTGTTATTTTTGACAGACATTTTGTCAACCTTCAATAATATGTTGCTTTCATGTTTCTGCAGTTACCAAAACCAACTTAACTTGAGGGTGATCGCCCATGAAATGCTTCATACATGTACAACGGATAAACCCTCTCTATGTGTGTGATTGACTATGTTTGCTATTATGCCCATTCCATTGTACTGTATCGTATAATGTAACCATTGATCAAATGCCCAGCGTGTGTAAATGTGTGTGCACGTCTCCTCACAGTGTTCATGTGTATCATTGCCTGTACTTTGTCAGTGAATAATCACTAGTACATGTTCATTGCATTCTCATTTTGAAGTGACATTTGCACATGTTTCCAAGGTGTAGGTAATTGATCTGATACAGGTGTACCAGACACTGAAAAGGTGCTTTCCAGTCAATATGAAGCACAATATCTCTTTTCAGAATTTAATATATTTCAAATATACATGGATTATCCTCCTCCTCTGTATTCAGATTCTTGAACAGTTAGATTGATCAATGACTATATGATCTGGATTATTAAAACATCAACCTTGCACATTGATTTATTTATTTTAAATTCATTTGTGGTCCAGTGTTTTACAGGAATGTATGATGTGTATCTCTACCAGGAGCCCTTATCACAAAGAGTTGCAAATACATGTATATATATATCCACACAAGATCATATCAACACCAATTGCATGCTATGATCAAAATCGATCGTAGGTTCTTAATGATCCATATTTGCGATCGATTATATCCCTTTGTGATACAGGCCCCAGGATTGATTACGTAGTTAAACGTTCTGATGAAACTGTGATTTCTGTATGACTGCAGTGAAGTGGTCAAAGGCATTATGTCCTTGTACTGTGATGGATCACTATCACTGTATTATGACTAGGGTATCTCCATCACTGTAATCATATTGACTAGGACATCATTACTGTAATCATATTGACTAGGACATCATCACTGTA
Source organism: Arbacia lixula (assembly GCA_963669155.1). Classification (NCBI taxonomy): domain Eukaryota; kingdom Metazoa; phylum Echinodermata; class Echinoidea; order Arbacioida; family Arbaciidae; genus Arbacia; species Arbacia lixula. Next base: position 689,677 of record OZ022583.1, on the reverse strand, counting down.
ATCATATTGACTAGGACATCATCATCACTGTAATCATACTGACTAGAACATCATCATCACTGTAATCATATTGACTAGGACATCACCATCACTGTAATCATATTGACTAGGACATCACCATCACTGTAATCATATTGACTAGAACATCACCATCACTGTAATCATATTGACTAGGACATCATCATCACTGTAATCATACTGACTAGGACATCATCATCACTGTAATCATATTGACTAGAACATCACCATCACTGTAATCATATTGACTAGGACATCACCATCACTGTAATCATATTGACTAGGACATCATCATCACTGTAATCATACTGACTAGAACATCATCATCACTGTAATCATATTGACTAGGACATCATCATCACTGTAATCATATTGACTAGGACATCATCACTGTAATCAGCTTGACTAGGACATCATCATCACTGTAATCATATTGACTAGGACATCATCATCACTGTAATCATATTGACTAGGACATCATCACTGTAATCAGCTTGACTAGGACATCATCATCACTGTAATCATATTGACTAGGACATCATCATCACTGTAATCATACTGACTAGAACATCATCATCACTGTAATCATATTGACTAGGACATCACCATCACTGTAATCATATTGACTAGGACATCACCATCACTGTAATCATATTGACTAGAACATCACCATCACTGTAATCATATTGACTAGGACATCATCATCACTGTAATCATACTGACTAGGACATCACCATCACTGTAATCAGCTTGACTAGGACATCATCACTGTAATCACATTGATTAGGACATCATCATCACTGTAATCACTAGGAAATCATCATCACTGTAATCATACTGACTAGGACATCACCATCACTGTAATCATATTGACTAGGACATCACCATCACTGTAATCACATTGACTAGAACATCATCATCACTGTAATCATATTGACTAGAACATCATCATCACTGTAATCACTAGGAAATCATCATCACTGTAATCATACTGACTAGGACATCACCATCACTGTAATCATATTGACTAGGACATCACCATCACTGTAATCACATTGACTAGAACATCATCATCACTGTAATCATATTGACTAGAACATCATCATCACTGTAATCACTAGGAAATCATCATCACTGTAATCATACTGACTAGGACATCACCATCACTGTAATCAGCTTGACTAGGACATCATCACTGTAATCACATTGATTAGGACATCATCATCACTGTAATCACTAGGAAATCATCATCACTGTAATCATACTGACTAGGACATCATCATCACTGTAATCATATTGACTAGAACATCACCATCACTGTAATCATATTGACTAGGACATTACCACACTGTAATCATATTGACTAGGACATCATCACTGTAATCATATTGACTAGGACATCACCATCACTGTAATCATATTGACTAGGGCATCTCCATCACTGTAATCATATTGACTAGGACATCACCATCACTGTAATCATATTGACTAGGGCATCTCCATCACTGTAATCATATTGACTAGGACATCACCATCACTGTAATCATATTGACTAAGACATCATCATCACTGTAATCATACTGACTAGAACATCATCATCACTGTAATCATATTGACTAGGACATCACCATCACTGTAATCACATTGACTAGAACATCATCATCACTGTAATCATACTGACTAGAACATCATCATCACTGTAATCAGCTTGACTAGGACATCACCATCACTGTAATCAGCTTGACTAGGACATCATCATCACTGTAATCACATTGATTAGGACATCATCATCACTGTAATCACTAGGAAATCATCATCACTGTAATCATACTGACTAGGACATCACCATCACTGTAATCAGCTTGACTAGGACATCATCACTGTAATCACATTGATTAGAACATCATCATCACTGTAATCAGCTTGACTAGAACATCATCATCACTGTAATCATATTGACTAGGACATCACCATCACTGTAATCAGCTTGACTAGGACATCATCACTGTAATCACATTGATTAGGACATCATCATCACTGTAATCATATTGACTAGGGCATCTCCATCACTGTAATCATATTGACTAGGACATCACCATCACTGTAATCATATTGACTAAGACATCATCATCACTGTAATCATACTGACTAGAACATCATCATCACTGTAATCATATTGACTAGGACATCACCATCACTGTAATCACATTGACTAGAACATCATCATCACTGTAATCATATTGACTAGGACATCACCATCACTGTAATCATATTGACTAGAACATCATCATCACTGTAATCACTAGGAAATCATCATCACTGTAATCATACTGACTAGGACATCATCATCACTGTAATCATATTGACTAGGACATCACCATCACTGTAATCACATTGACTAGAACATCATCATCACTGTAATCATATTGACTAGAACATCACCATCACTGTAATCATATTGACTAGGACATCATCATCACTGTAATCATATTGACTAGGACATCACCATCACTGTAATCACATTGACTAGAACATCATCATCACTGTAATCATATTGACTAGAACATCATCATCACTGTAATCACTAGGAAATCATCATCACTGTAATCATACTGACTAGGACATCATCATCACTGTAATCATATTGACTAGGACATCACCATCACTGTAATCACATTGACTAGAACATCATCATCACTGTAATCATATTGACTAGAACATCACCATCACTGTAATCATATTGACTAGGACATAATCATCACTGTAATCATACTGACTAGGACATCACCATCACTGTAATCAGCTTGACTAGGACATCACCATCACTGTAATCACATTGACTAGGACATCATCATCACTGTAATCACATTGACTAGAACATCATCATCACTGTAATCATATTGACTAGGACATCACCATCACTGTAATCACATTGACTAGGACATCATCATCACTGTAATCACATTGACTAGAACATCATCATCACTGTAATCATACTGACTAGAACATCATCATCACTGTAATCACATTGACTAGGACATCATGACTGTAATCATATTGATTAGGACATCATCATCACTGTAATCACTAGGAAATCATCATCACTGTAATCATACTGACTAGGACATCACCATCACTGTAATCATATTGACTAGGACATCACCATCACTGTAATCACATTGACTAGAACATCACCATCACTGTAATCACATTGACTAGGACATCATGACTGTAATCAGCTTGACTAGAACATCATCATCACTGTAATCATATTGACTAGAACATCACAATCACTGTAATCATATTGACTAGGACATCATCATCACTGTAATCATACTGACTAGGACATCATCATCACTACAATCATATTGACTAGGACATCACCATCACTGTAATCACATTGACTAGAACATCACCATCACTGTAAACACATTGACTAGGACATCATGACTGTAATCAGCTTGACTAGAACATCATCATCACTGTAATCATATTGACTAGAACATCACCATCACTGTAATCATATTGACTAGGACATCATCATCACTGTAATCATACTGACTAGGACATCACCATCACTGTAATCAGCTTGACTAGGACATCATCATCACTGTAATCACATTGACTAGGACATCATGACTGTAATCATATTGATTAGGACATCATCATCACTGTAATCACTAGGAAATCATCATCACTGTAATCATACTGACTAGGACATCATCATTACTGTAATCATACTGACTAGGACATCACCATCACTGTAATCAGCTTGACTAGGACATCATCATCACTGTAATCAGCTTGACTAGGACATCATCACTGTAATCACATTGATTAGGACATCATCATCACTGTAATCACTAGGAAATCATCATCACTGTAATCATACTGACTAGGACATCACCATCACTGTAATCAGCTTGACTAGGACATCATCACTGTAATCACATTGATTAGGACATCATCATCACTGTAATCAGCTTGACTAGGACATCATCATCACTGTAATCATACTGACTAGGACATCACCATCACTGTAATCAGCTTGACTAGGACATCATCACTGTAATCACATTGATTAGGACATCATCATCACTGTAATCACTAGGAAATCATCATCACTGTAATCATACTGACTAGGACATCATCATCACTGTAATCATATTGACTAGGACATCACCATCACTGAAATCATATTGACTAGGACATCGGCACCACTCTAATCATATTGACAGCAGAAACCAGGATATTGTGCATTACCTTTATGATACCAGTTTCAATCATTTCACCACATGATCAAGGAAACTTGAATGCAAGTCTCAGATTGCATTGTATTCATCATATATTTTCGGATCTAAAGATAATACATCTGGCTTTTATACTACAAATATCAAATTTACATTTTGTTTACAGCTTTGAAACTAAAAGATCATGTGAGTAAAAACAGGTGAGAAAACAGCTAAATACAACATGGAAGTGTATAAGATGAAGAGGATATGTAACCCTAGACACTGCACCTTTTTACTACATAATTATCACTAACATTATATACATTACAATAACGTATTTGAGCTACTGAAATAGTCAAAGATGATATCATTATCATAACCAGCACCAAATTTTATCCTCCTGTCAGCTTCTCAAGTGTTTAAAGGTGAGATTTATTAGCATTAAAAGCATCAATGTTAATAAATTCTACATTTTGAGGGTATTGGGAAGATGAAAATTACATTTATCAAAATGTCATAAAAAAAACGTGACGCCTCTGCTTTATAATTTCTCTCTTTCTGCTTTCAAAGAAATTGGGACATAATAGAATTATTAATGGCTCATTTTCTGTTTACGTAATGAATCATTGTCATTAAATATGTTATGATTGAGTAAAAAACGTAAGACATATATGTTTCTTTTTTATCACATTCATGGTGTTGGCTGTTCAAGAGAAATGTAGGCATGGTAGGCATGGGTGAATATGACTGTGAAAGGAAAGAGTTTTCGGGAACGCATCGAAACAACAGTTTGACGCCGAAATATGGCTATACTTGCGACTATCAGATTACATTGAAATCAACAAATTGATGATATTATAAACTTATAAAGAGATACGAATACATCAACTTTCATTTGTTTTATCATTGTCAGAAATCAGCTGACATTTTTCCTTCCACCGTGATATTGTAGTGTGTTTCACTTTGTTTTTTGTATTGTTATGTTATTGTTGTTCATGTACCAGAAATTCAAGTGAAACACAGAAATGAGCAAATATAGGCCCTATAAGGAGAATCGTAAACAAAACAAACTGAGGAAAAGAGGTGAAGAGCGGAGAATAAGGAAATGTGATTGTCTTAGACAATGAATGATACTGGGACAATCTTACCACGAACATGTACACAGCAAGGAATATATATCGCCAGCATATTTCTTTCCCAACAATACAGTCTTACATCATGTATAAATCTGCCTTTTGTTCTTCTATCATAATAAAATCTTTAATAAAAAGACAAAAGTACATGTACTTCCCTTAGAGATATAAATATGATCACTTCGTTCAATTAGAAACATAAATCTTAAATCTGCTTTATACAATTCAATACGCTATACTCAATGCAGGCGTATAGTCAATCAAAATTGTTAATATTTTTTTTAGTCTATTATGTCAATTATGCCGGTGGGTTGATCATGCGCAGTACGTCCACGAACTGCTTGTTGGAAGACACTGGTCAGTTGTTCCTTCACAGTTTTCCTCTGCAATCGAAGAGAGAGAGGAGTAGAAACATGTATTATCAATGACAGAATCATCTATTGTACCGAGATGTGTGTGGTGGAACACGTGGTCTATGTTTGGCATAAACAACTTTGACAGGCACTTTGGAAGATCCATGTCGTGCATGTGGGACGAGGGAGCATATATAGTGCTTACTGTACTTTAATCAAGGTGGAGGGGGCTATATAAAGCAATGGCCAGCCGCTTGCTTTAGCTGGATCCTTTCAAAGGATGCACATAATTGGTGCAAATTCATGAGCGATGGCACCATTTGAAATAGGGCCAGCATTCCTGTTGTTTCTATAGTGGAAAGTATATCATATCATATTGACTGGAATTATGCGGAGGATCTTTTCTTTAAATCATACGCTTAATCTTTTTGCATCTCTTTCCTTTCCTTTCTCTAGCTATTCTCACAGTCAAGGCTCGTCAGTTGGTGTGTATAAACATTTTCTAACGCGGATAGGCGTGTGATAGGACTGTGTTGGACGCCTATCCGCGTTAGAAAATATATATGCACATCAACTGACGAGCCTCACACTTCTAGAGGTGTTCAATCGGGCAGTACTTTCCAAGGTTAGTCCAACTGTAGCACACTAGTCAGGTGGTGAGAGCTCTGTGGTCAGTTTGAGACATTCTGGGTTAAAAATACGACATGATGCATTTTGCTTTACCCTTCTCGTCAAATTGGACCTGCGTGTAATGAAGGAGGCAGGAAATATTCCTGAGAGCTCTTAGCTTTTAATGCAAAGTCACGATTTGGATTGAGATCAGTATTAAAGAGACCCGAAGCTACCCACCCATGGGTCATCTGACACCGTTCGCTGTGAAAGGCATTTCACAATTGTAATAGTCAGCCAAAATCTGATAAGGCAGATAATTACTTGTCTAATTTGGCTTTTATAATATTTTAAGCCACGAAAGTGTCCTAAAATTGTGACCTGCCACTGGTGTCAGATGACCTGTGAATGGCGGCTTCGGCCCCCACGAGGAAAGGCCCTTACAGTGCCATGAGATACTCGGTCCGGTTGACGATGATGGGCTCCTCCACGGGGACTGGGATGTGGTCCTCAGCCGTCTCCCAGAGCAACGGGGAGGAGAGGAAGATAGACATGCTGCCCGCAATGACAATGACGATGTAGATCCAGAGGAACAGGCGGTCGATCACCATGGCGACGTAGTGCCACTCTGATTGGACCTGAACGAAAGTGTCAATAGGGGTAGGTGATTTATTGCTGGTGATGAGTGGGGAGTCACTTTATTCCCGTATGCAGATTATTAATCTGCTAATGAATTGGTTGACATTATTCTGTCACACCATGACAGTTATAAACGTCATGGTTCTGAAGAGCATCGATGTGCAAGGTTAGAAGCTTTCTCGTCCACCTGCACTGTGTGATTCAACCCGCCGAGTGGTTGATAAATATACCTCATACATAAATACCTCATAAATATGCCTCATACGGGTTTGTTCCAGTCCGATGTGCACAGCCCACAACCCTGTTAGTGTAAACCTGTACTTCATTAAATGTTACGATCATCAGACTTTAGTAGATATAGATATGAAATAGTTAGACAGTACATTAGAGTCTATACTGTAATTGTAGAATATGATACCTTCTGATGCTCGTCCTCCTCCTTGGTCCTCTCAACAATGTAGTTGAGGAACTCCAGGCCTTCCTTGAGCCGAGCTGGTGTCTTCCCATTATCCCTCAGTCTCTTCAGATCGACATTGGCATCCATCAGCATCTCCTCCTCCGTCTCGAGGCCGTGGCCGAGGCCATGCGATGGCGGCCAATCGTCCTTGCCGTGGCCGTGGTGGTGGTGATGGAGGCCATCGGGCCCAGTGTTGGCGTTCGACATGGTGCAGCCACTGCCACGGAGCATGACGCCGTGCTGGAACAGGTGGTGGTGGTGGTGGTGGTGGTTGTGTCGGGTGAAGCACTGCCGGTCAGCGTCAGAATTTCGACCATACATCTGCAATGCCCCATTAAACATGAAGATTCTAACAATTATGAACCTGATGAATTAAGGAAGTTTCAGTAGGTGATGCAATACATATTCATGACAACATAGAAGAGCAAAAGAGTATCGCAAATATTTTTTTTCTTTCCTTTCTTTCCCTCTATTTTTCATATTCTGGTTTATCCACTTTTCCCCTCTCCTTATTCATGTCGTCAACAAACCACATTAATTAGATGGACACTTTGATCGTTTACGATATATACCATACGGATAAGACGGACATTGTTGCTATATGGCCGAAGTACTGAAATCGCCGACGAACAACACCAACAATTCCAATAACACTAGATCATTCGAGCATGATGGGCACCTTTAATTGTCTACAATCATGACAATACCTACCATTCTCGTGAGGTGGACGTTGTTGCTGTGGTCGACCTCCTGCGCGTCGGCCTGAGGGTAGAATGACTTGTAGTTCTTGGGTCGCTTCATGTGGAGGTATGGTGGTAGGGTCTCGATAAAGACCACCTTGACCCAACGGGGCATGGTGTGGGTCAGGGCGGAGCGGTGGAACAGATTGATGATGATCACGGTGACCGTGATCGACACGCTCACCATGGCCATGGAGAAGAGTAGATATATACCGATGAGCGGGATCGAACCTGAGGTCGTCGGTATCATCTCGGCAATCAGGAGCAGGAACACGATGAGGGCAAGCAAGATGGAAATACACAGCGTCACCTGGAAGGTACGACATGTATAGAGCGTTGACTCATTTGAAACAAAAGCAGACCTACGGGGCTTTCACATTCCTAAGGCAAAGATATACAACAAACACACAGCACACTAACAGTTCGCATCCCGTTACAAAAAAGTGAAGACTTGGTAAAGACAGATACAAACTTTGAGCGCACACGGCACGCGTTCAGAGGAACCCTAACTTCCATTCTTTTCATCGAAGCCGCCGTTGAAGGATACCCTCCGGTACGTATTAAAAGTGATCAAAATGCAAGAACTTTGAAAAAAAAAAGACCGCGCTAAATAAAGACGAATGAGACTTGATAAACAAGGAACTAAGAAAAGGTAAAATATTACGTATAGTCATTTAGCCCTGTGTAATAGTTATGCTTATCGATTTCTCACCTTTTCTCCGCAGTTGGACGGCACGTAGAACACGAATATGGTGAGGAAAGTAATCATGATGCAGGGCAATACAAAGGTCACGACGTAGAAGCGCGACTTCCGGTGCAGCACGAAGGAGAAGGTGAGGTCGACGAAGGTGTCGGTGTCGCAGCACGGGTACTGCAGCTTGTTCCTCGTGATCGGAGTCTCCACGATGTCCCACTCCTGGTTCTCCCAGAAGCGCTCCAATCCTACATAGGCGGAGATGGGCTGCAGGTCAATCTTGCTGTAGTCGTGCGTCCAAGACCCGAACTTCAGCGGACAGTTCTGCTCGTCGAAGGGGAAGTTGGCGATCTTGATGAGACAGGAACTGCGGTAGACAGCAGGTGGGAACCAGTCCACGGTGCCGTTCGGGTATACCTGTGTCATTGTCATCTTCTCGATGGCGTATGAGCCGCCGACACTAGGAACAGGAAAAATGGAGATTTACAAAACATCATGAAGGGAGACTGGGGGCTTAGGGGTGCATTTTAAGGCAAACCAAACCATTCGTGAAGAAAACAGAAGCATCAGACAGAACACAGTGTAGAATATGCATCCTACTTCATATTGACTTTATCTGGTATGGATTAATAATTGATGCTGACAAAGAATTGCTTCAATAGTAAATCAAGTAAAGTTTTTATGAGTTCTTGATCACTTCTCTCAACCTCGTGATTAATACTTGAAAAAAGAAATGTGACCTTTCTAACCACGCTTACTTCAATTTGAAACCAGTATTTACTGTATCTATTCATAATTATGTTTACATACAAAGAAACAAACACACATTGCCAACATTATTCATTTCGATTTTTTAATCCATAATTTGATCAGTCTTAATAACGATCACCTGATGAATGAAAAGGACAAAACAAATACAGAATATTCTATACACTTTGACCTCATTCATTGACCTTGATGCTCTGCAGACTTGGATATCAAACCTTATCCACTGATCTCACTCATGATACCATATCATTTCGTTACAATAGCAATCTCTTGTAGTGACTGTCCGGCTAAACGTGTGTCTCTCCACTTTTAATAGTGAATTTGTGGAGTTTCGGGAAAAGGTCATCACGTTGAAACCTTCCTTCAACCTACTATACCGGCTAGAGTAATTACTACTCACTTGTTGTAGAGGACAATGTCTGGTTTCCACAGCAGGTTAATAGGGATGTGTACCATGGTGATGTTGCCGAAGTTACTCGGATCCCAGTGTAAACGGTAGTCGACCCATCGCTATAAGAGATAAGTACGCGACTATTATATTATATCAACAACGCATAACGATATATTATTTTTTTTGCATGTTAAAGCTATCACGGAGATTGATTTTATCATACACTGTAGGTGTATATTTATTAGGAGTGTTTCTTATATCTAGCAGGTCGGATTGAGAACAGTGCCAGTACTCTTCCTCTCTTACGTAATTGTTAATGAGCCTTTTATTTACATGCAGACTGCATATTGAACAAACATATATGATTACCGACATCATCAGTGAACGTGATAAAAACGTCCCTTGTTGCAGGTGTCAATGAACGTGAACAAACGTAGCAATCGATCATGTTCTAATATCGTAGGAGTGATGTGAAATGTCATTATGCACTCTGGAATGTAATGTATCATTGTGTCTACCGTTTGCGAGCAGCTTGACCAGTCTTACCTGTCTGACCCATAGACTCGTGGTCATCACCTGATTCCTCTCGTCCTGTGAAGGATTGACAGAAGGTCAGAGAGAAGAAAGCAAGAGATAGGAGGGGAAGAAAAAAAGGACAACAAACAAATCAATTAGAGTAATATAATGAAAAATAAAAAGTGCAAAAGCAATAGCATAAAACAAATATAAAGCATTGTGTCCACGTATGATGCTGCCAATTGCTTACATGATTGCGTACGTGAAATTATCCAAGCGAAATGTAGAAAAGTAAATCACTTAGTAATCATTTCCAAAAGTTGATAGTCACTATTTCTCATTCAACTTGTTACCCCATCTGAGGCACCTGCTAAATTGCAGCATACGAGAGTTATAGCGGCATTTAAGGTAAACTCCTCACGTTGTGATCCAGTAAATTGCGCATACGCAGATCAATCGATGCTGGTCCCGTGCCCCATGTCATTGCCGTTTTCATAATTTTCATTGACAGGAACTTTCCTACCGACTGTCTTGTTACATGCTACTTCATCCAGCAGTCTCGAATGTATATTAAGAATTGATTGATAGAAACGGACCCTGTAAGCGACCCCCCCCCCCCTACACGCACACATACAACACCCCCTTCCTCCCCCTAAATCGCCCTGCAATCAAGCGCGCGCCGCAGGGGTGTCCGTTGAGTCCCTCCCCACGCTGATAGGGAGTGATAGTCCCCAAGCTGAGAGGAAAACAGAAAACAGAGACTAGGGAGTAGGCTGAGCACGGGTCGCCTGTGTTATTAGGCCACAATGTCGTGTTTCCCCCGCGGAAATGTCGGCTGAAACAACAAGGGCAGATCGAAGCTACACACGCCACGGCGGACCGACAGGGCTATTTCGGGTGTCGGAGGCCGCCGCTAATTTGCTTATGATGATTATAATGCCATCGAATTTTTAGTCTTTACATACATTGGCGGTTAACAACCTCGGTGGGGGATTTGCGTGTGGAAACATGGCTGTGCATTATGCATTGAAAGCTAGCTGGAAACAAAGGGATAATACGAAGTTCATGTAAGTTACAATTTCGGAATTTTTTTCCTGAGATAGGCATGCCAACCACAAAACAAACATGCAAAGCATGTAAGGAGGTGGAAAGAAAGGGAGTCAACAATTATGTATATAAGTGTGTTTATTTATTGATTTGTAATTGTTGATGGTGTCCATAGGGTCATTTAGAATGGAAGAAGTCGTATGAAGCGTAATTAAGAGTAGGAATATGGTGAGTATAAGAAATACATTATGTATTGTCTGTTACCACACATTAATGCACACCGAGAAAACAACAACTGTTTTTTTCGTCTGAATCGTGCCTCACAAAGGTTGATTTCTAAAAGAGGTTTAATCCGTGATTAATGCAATGGAAATATGTTAATGTTTCACCTTTATTGGCGTCATATTAACAAACTATGGAAAGATGATTTTTGTCAAGAGAGATTAAAACAAACAACACAAGAAACGATATTGAAGCTTTGCTCCAAAGGGTTTGTTTCCCTAAAAATAAGAAACAATTCGTGAAAATTAACTGGGAAAACCCGATTTGCTACTTTAACCCTTTTTGGATAAACATAACTTAGGACAGCTGGGAAATGGTACCCCCAAACAAGGTTTAGCGTCATCTACGGCTGAGTTATAGAACTCCTATCCGGACTGAAGGCGCCTCCCTTTGAAGACAGGACGACATGATTATTAAACCGGATAGTGTTCACATGATACCCCCCCCCCCCCCTTATTAATTTATTCTGTCTTTCTCCACACAAGTCATGTGTCGGGGTGGGGAATGTACCAATGCATACTATTACTGTCACACAAACATTGCAAATATTTCAATATGTTGGTTACGACTCATTCTGTAAGTCTTCATTTTTACCGTTGACCTGGTTTTTCCATTCAAGATGTCAAGTTAAGGTGAAGGATTAAAAACAGTAACAGCTGTGGTTCCAGGGAGGCTCCAGTGCACCTGTCGTCACCAACATGCCTAAGGTGTGGAGGAAAGCATTCACGTGTGGCTGGTTTCAGCTAGGGAAACCACCACGCAGTGTAGATACTGCAGGTGATCGTGGATCATGCTAATCTTGGTAAAAAGCGTATTACAAGCCCATAAACTCATGCTTGCGAAATACTACGGCAACTGTTACTAAATACATGTATTACTAATGTTGAGATGTGTTCTCCTCGACGTCCTCGTTCTCCCCATTCTCCTCCTCCTCCTCCTCCTCCTCCTCCTCCTCCTCCTCCTCCTCCCCCTCCCTCCCACATGTTCCCATAGATATTACGTGCAATAAGAGGAAATCTTGATTGATAATCGGATACCAATAGATATGAAACCGATCTCCCAGACTTCTCCGAAATTAATTTTTCACTCCATAACGAACTCTGACGATTTCAATTATGTGGCATATGGTTTGACTGATGGCGCACTAGCTATGATATATAGCATATGGAATGTAATACCCGGAGCTCTATTACATCTAAATACCAGCTTCATCAGTACTCTCTCTCTCTCTCTCTCTCTTGAACACTACGTATACATTTATAGAGCCAGGGATACATAGCTCTGCAAGATGAGGTACAGTTTTTCATTAATTAATGCCTTAACATGTAAATCGTTTCTTTAAGATTCCTTATAAGCACAGATCTATAATCTCTTTCCACGCTGGTAGCGGCACATTCGGCTCAAGAAGAAGTGCTGTAGCATCCCACAATGCTCATGTGTGTCTTCGATGAAGATACAGAACGGTAGCACAGGTATGCACCAGATTAACATTTCAAAATGTCATACAAACATGACAAATACCTGAGCATAGCTGCGTGGCTAAGTTCAAGGAAGCGAAGGAAGAGCGGCGATGTGTTTAAAGAGAATGTGCTGTAGTGGTCCAGTTGTTTGAATAGCAATCTTGGTATTCGTCACGGGCTCTCGAACCAGCTTGATACAAACAGATCGCCTCCTCACACATCACACACTCTAAAGACATACACATTCTCGGAGAATTCTAAAATCCAATTAATCATGTCCCTATTGTGGTCATTCTCTGATATGTTGCATTGATTAGAGAAAGTTTTTACTTTAATCAACAATAATACCCAATTTGTTATTTCTACTATTTAAGGAATCAATTATTCATGACATGACAATACAAACATTATACACTGAATTAAGAGTCATTAAACATCTCCTTTTAATCGCTGACAGGTTTCCAGATTATATTTTGAGTGATTTGAAGGAAAAATGTGCATCACAGCAGAGTTCTTGTTATCAACCCGTCACCAATAGCAGGTATGTTTACCCCTGGCATGAAACATTGTGAAACAGGACATGCAGACGTCGAGGCATGCTATCCACCTGGTTGTGGATGACGTCAACAGGTTTATCATCCCATTCTCCCCTCAGACATGTCAGAGCGTCTGCCAACTCTGGCAAAATTTGAGGATTCACATCTCTGCGGTTGACTATGGTCATGATGGTGATGGCTCGGCCTAGGACATCCCATGCATGTTCTATGGGGATCATGTCCGGCGAACAACCTGGCCATGGTCACTGCACAACGCCCTCTGCCTCAAGGAATTCCCTTACTGCAGCGGCCGTGTACTTACTTCTGTAGTAGGATATCATGTCTCGTCTCGCATATGGAAGGCAGTTCGTCCAGATATCCCAGTGCATAACGACATTATTGACGTTTTGCGCACAACTTCCAGTGGCGTCTACCTTCCATAGTGGTAGTTTAATCTCGCTGATTTTGTCATAAATCTACACGCAACGAACATTACATCAAATGCTGACCGTCAGTTTGCCCGAGTTTATTAAGATACCAGATCTTTGATATAAACTTGACAATTTTTATGAAACTTTCAATTCGTTTTAGAACATTATTTGAAAAAAAAATACTCAAATTACTTCGTTTATGACTCACATGAAGTTTAGCCTTCATCTGGTATGTAGGCCTGCAAGCTTATTGTTTTCTAATTTATTTTTGGCCTCGACTGCCCCGTATGCACTCATCTTGAACATTGCTTTACGCCACTTTTTCTTGATTTGTCTTCCATGGTAATTACCTGACCTGATTCGGGCCGATCTTTATAATGAGATTATATCGATTGATCACGTGGTAGGCAGTGCCGAACGGTACGCCCCTAATAACAAACACTAAGCACAAAAAAGCGCGCCAAAGATTGGCCGTGCTCTCCCGCGGCGAGAGCGAGCAGGTGTGGTGACGGGACTGCGGCGCGGCGGAGAGGCGCGCTATCCGAATCATGCTAACCCCGCCTGCTGAGATGTAAAGGTTAGCAATGCTGTGGTAGCAAAAGCGCCTCTTATGAAATCATCTGAATGTACATGTGTGATCTCATACACGGGATAGGCGCTGTTCATCCTTAGATCAGGCGTTAGACAACATGTTGCAATCATTGAGGCCGGTGGGTGAAAGCATCGAACGGGAAGGCTCACACAGTTAGACTGTAGTACGTGTCCATGGTGCCACGACGGTGTCTGAAACTTTCATGAGTACTAATTTAGATGCGAAGGCATAATCCGATAATGGGGCAGGTTCTTTTTCTTTGAAAATTATCATTGCATTTTGCCAACAAATAGGTGAGTTTTTCCTGATTAGTTTGGCAGCGTAATATCTCCAGCCAACCAAATGCCTTAACAAACGCATCACGCTCACCGAACTTTCAACATGTTCAAAGGCAATGCAACATCTGGTAACCAACTGTCGACCAATGTTTGTCGGTGATAGACACCGAAATTAAAATACGCCACACGAAATTCATCATATTGTTTATTTTATGTGATTACACACAAATAGTCGTTCATGTTTGATAAACAATAACAGAACAGGGAGCTTGATTTACTGCATACGGTCTATAGGAATGACGGCTGACCTAGGAAGAGACAAACGGACAACCCAAAGACACATCTACATCGGGATTTGGTATCAGCTAAAAGCGACTGATGCTGATAAGAATAGACCTGAAATGATTGATGAGATGATTTCACTATCTCGTGTTTGGAATACAAACATCATACATCATATTGCCATGCCATATCATGTCAGACTGTTATCCGGTTTGTTTACAAACTGGTATTGCGAATATGCTTCTCGAGCTAGATAAGGAAACGCAACCCAATTATCATGCGGGATGGCACGATCATGCTGGCGTGGCGGTGTATGTTATCCATTGTAGTAAAAGAGAAAGAAGATCTGGCAGTGATGTTTTAGACATCAGTGATTCTCTTCTTTGGTTATTACTGAGTTGATGTTACAATTACACTAACACGCAAACACATACACACACACACACACATTCAATTGTACATTAATATCACATATCACATTATTGATAGTATGTATGATATAACACCAGTTTGATCTATGTAAAACCTGTCATTATTTGTCATTTTACGTAAACCCATCGGTTTGACTTGGAATGTTTATGTTTAATTTCACTGTTGTAGTACCGTGTATGTATGATGTTGTAAATCAATCTGTAAAAATGAATTTGTTTGTATGTTCAATGTTAGATATTTTTCATCATTTTTTATCATGTGAACAAAATGAATTTCCATATGTATCTTTTAAATGGACCAAATAAATACAATTTACAATTTTATTTACAATTTACAATACACACACATATATTCACACACACACACACACACACACACACACGCACGCACACATATGCACACAAAAACACTTATATACACTTATGTCAGGTATTTCTAGCAATGGGAGCAATAGCTTGGCATTAGATATTCAGATTGAAATGTCACACACCCATCAGAGAGAGAGAGCGAGAGATGAGAGAGAGAACAATAAACGTATAACAGAGAGAGAGATAGAGAGAGAGAGAGGAGAGAAAGAGAGAGAGAGAGATAGAAAGGAGAGAGTGATAGGCAGACAGACATTCATGAGATGCGCATACTGTGTTACAACACGCAGTGGAGGAAAGTGCAGAGAGTACACCATCCACATTAACCTCAGAAGGAACATTATAACGGCACTTAACTCCGCGCTCCGATCGTTTCTTGAGCTCGATAGATATAATGTTCGCCTTGCGAAGTAACCATCTCGGGCAGTCTACGCCTCTCTTCCTCCTTTTATTTTATTTTGATCGTTATGATGAGAGCCATTCCCCTATTGCGTCATAAGGGAATGTGCAACGTCAGCGTAAAGTATGTAATTTTCACTCTCTCAGTCCCAAGCCAGGAGAAGCCCACTGACTTATCACACAGCAATGCACCCATAGTGGTTGCAAAGAGAAACATGCACAGTGATGGTTATTAATAGAGACACGCAACGATGACATACCTGAAAATACACTGAGACGATAACAAAGATGAAAGGCGAGAAAATTTAAAGAGTGAGGTAAGAGGATATCAAATACACGAGCCGGCGTACAGATATCGATAGACATGGCTGGCTATCTGCTGTAGCTGTTAACAACACTTTAATAACTAATAACAACAACAACAAGAACAACAACCAATAACAACTAACTTTTGTATAAAATGGATTTGAAAACAAGTCAGTCCGCCATTAGAAAAAAATGACTTTCTAGAATTTCCAGTGGGAAGCACAGGACTCTTCCGAAACCCTTTTCAGTCTGCAAAGTACCCACTGACTCCTTCCCACCTACGTCTTGGACTGGTTTGTTTAAAAGTATGGAAAAAAAGAAAACAGTAATACTCTTTTGGTGAAAGATCGAACTCGCTATCAGCCGAAGTGTAGTAGTTCAAAGGTAAAACTAATACAGACGCAACTCATTTTCATGTATGAGCATGATGTAGCGACACACTCAATCTCATTGTGCCTGTTGTGGCACGAGCTAATGTCAGTAAGGTGGTGAGCATAAATAGTAATAACGTTAATAGTGATCAAGAGAAAAATCCACGTCAGAACGACCTAACCAACATGACCAGTGGGAACACGCCACTAACATGACCAGTGTAAACACGCCCTAATAACGCTGATGGTCATTAAGCAAGCGTGCCTAAGTGGTATTTGATGCCGATTTTCTGCAACGTCTTCTTTCCCCTCTTTTTCTGCGGGTTTCCTCCCCTCCTAAGTCTTATCAAACACTCGGCCAAGATTTACCGATGGATTTAGGGGAAAGCTGTGGATCACTCTCTGAGCTCGCTGGTAGGATGCCAGATGAAGATGGCACTTCAAGAAGCAGGATTTATCTGTGCCCGGACTGGAATTAGTGTTTCTTCGAGTTGAAAATAACGGGAAATCGATCTTTCAAGCTCCCTTTTCTGAGAACGTATGTTTTATGATGAGCAGTACACGAGGCAAAAGCAGACATGCAATATGTTTAGTTCTCTTCATGGCTTGCGTAATATCAAATACTGTTTGGAAAATGATACTTTCGGTAACAACATGTGGTTCAATTCTTTTAGGATATTTGGGTGGAGAAAGAAAAAATAGGAATAAGAGAAATGTGGTGGTCTGTCCTTTAATCTGAATATGTGAAAGACTATTTGCCTTAACATTATTAATTGTCATCACTTATAACTTCATTTTATATCATGATGATCATGGAATTGTGATGATGATTATGATGATAATTGATGGAGAACTGTGTCATTGTCTACTCTTACATGTTTTCTTCATGGGAATCTATTTTGTACGCATAAACACGCTCATGATCCCGCCATCTAAATAAAGAAAAGGAGGATACAATTAAGAAAGCTCGTGAATTCAGCTAAAATTTACTACAATTTCACAGTAACGGAACAAAACACGAGCGAGATACAGCTCGACAAACATTGTCATGTCATTTCCTGATTGAAAAAAAAATCTCCCTCCCATTGACATAACATGTAAACAAGTGGTATTTTGACATTATACCTTTAATCAAAATGTACACCATGAAGATGTCATTCAAATGTAACATTATAGGCATGTTACGATAGACAAATATCTCAGCTACAATATATTGAGAATTAGAAGAAAATTGATACAGGATTACTGAGATACGCTCAAACGAGTAAAAAAGTTCATGACGTCATAGATGAAAATAATATTTTTTTCGATTTAGTATGGCTATATGATGAAATTTCGATGTACTTAAGGGCTAAATGAGACCTAAACTTACATGTACATTTTACCCTCTTTTAAAATAAGACATAAAAAGTGGGAATCTCTGTCCATCTGAGGAGCTAAAACTGATTACAGATAGTCATGTGTTTTACGATATTTGCACATAAAAACGCATAGGCGCACGCAGACTTTCACATTTGACGCACCAGCACGACTTTATTATCGCGTGAATAGGTCCCAAATTACAGGATCTGATACACGTAGAATCAAAAACATTAATTCAGTAAAAAAAAAAAAAAAAAAAAAAAAAAAACACCTCGGAATTCTGACGTTCGTTTGCGTTACGCACGCAAAAACTAATTTTTCGAAATACTTAAAATTACCTGTAACATATGAAAACAAAAGTTGCTGAGGATCTTACCACATTGATAATCCGTGTGTGGGGGTGTTCGGGTTGTTGTGTTTGAGTGTATTAGGGTGTTCGGGTTGTTGTGTTTGGGTGTAGTAGAGTGTTTGGCTTATTGCGTTTGAGTGTAGTAGGGTGTTCGGGTTGTTGGGGATCTTAGGAGTACCTACCACATTGATAATCTGTGAGATCGAGAGGCCCATGTAGACAGTCAAGGCCTCAGAGTCGTTCATGACAGGACGCACGTTGCTCTCGTACGGGACCGTCAGGTTGGACAGTAGTTTCTCCTCATCCTTGCTGCCATGGCAACCTGCAAGGAGACAACGAAGGACAGTTTGGATGAAGTATTTATTTTATTTTCTATAATTCATCATTTGTGGCACTTTGTGTATCAGGGCGTAGAAACAGGTGTAATCTTGTACTTATCTTCATAAGATATGGACACATCATTTTTTTTTCGTTCAAAAAATCAGTGGTTTGTTCGTGACCATTAATCGGTGACAAAAGCTTCAGTATATCAGCTCCTAAAACATGGAATAGTCTCCCACGTAATGTAAAAGAATGTTCATCACTAGTAATTTTTAAGAAACACTTAAAAACATAACCATTTTCTCAGTAGACTGTTTCTTTTCCTTTTAATTTATGTTGTATCACTTAAAGATTGCAAGCGCTGTGGTACTTTGATGTATAGCGTGCATAAATAACCATATCTTTTTGTTAATTATTATTAGCATTATAAGCGAGTCACAACTGCATTGTCTCTTTGCATGTTGCGTGTCTGCGTTAACATGGCCAAGTAAGAGGCGATGGCAATTCAGTTGAACAAGTTTGAGAAAGAAAAACGACTAACGACGCTCCGAATCTTAATGATGTTGACGAAGGCCAATATTCGACGTGAGGTTAACGATCAAAAGAGGCAAGATGGCTCCCAGATGGAGCACTGGTGGCCAATCAGACCTCACTGGGATCATTCATTGTAAACGACCCACTTAAAACAAGGCAGACATGACATACAACAGGAAGGGGATGTTTACACAAGTGTAAGCACGTGACATCTTGGAGAAAGCCCATGCTGTTGGAAAGAGGACAGACAAGAATTGATTTTTTTTTCACGATCACCGGTCTTAGTACAAATATATGTAGATACGCATTCAGATGGACTGGCTTCATTTAACCCAGCGCATATATACATTCGTTACATTTCCTTCTGCTTGGCTTGAAGCGAGACTGCGTGATGTCAACTGACTACTCACAATGCATGAACCACTGAACACTGAGCGTAGTCTCATCACGCAGACCTTAATGCATAAAAAGGCCAAAGACTACTCCGGAATGGTGTGGAAAACAGCTATGCGCCATCAATACATCAATACAAACATACATCAGTACAATATTGCATGGCGCACTAAGGGTTAAACCATATACATATATGTCACTTGATTAAAATCTTTCATGTTTATAATGCTGTATGCAACATGGATTTAGTCTTGACACCATTTAACTATGCAGAATGATTATGTTCATGTTTCAGGCAGACCCAGGCCACAACATGTCACTGTGTCCCGATGTATGGAAGGATTATGCGAGAATGAAACCATTCATGTCGATTGGTTTTGTATACTCAAGTGACTGTAAAGAAGACGAATAATTTATGTTGTCTGCAGTAAGATGACAACTGATACAGGATGAGTTATGATACTGCATTGCCTGCAAATAAGCAGAGCTCTATCTCGCCACCGAAGCTCATGACCTTTCTGGATGACGTCTCAAACAGATACAAGTATCATCTTGAGTAAATATTGGTCTAAGGGTGTAAAAGTGGGACAAATTATTGACGTGGAAGCTTGAAATCGAACGCAAGCCCCAAACACGACGACTTATTTATGAGCGTCGCCGTGGCTGCCTCGATACACGGCTTGCAGCGTAGAGCACGATAACGATCAGCCGATACTGTGGGACGTGAGACCGTGACAAAGGGTCATATGTACGCATGTGGCGCTTCGAGCTCTGAATAGTTTAGCTTGATACATGGCCCATTTGTTATTACACGTGATAAAAAGTGAAGGTGTGGCCCGGGCCCATTTTGCTCAAATATGGAGCTTTTGAATCAAGGACAGAAAAGAAGAGAGCAAGAATGTGGGGGAATTCAGAAAAGAAAGCGGACACACAAAATAAGGAATTAAGGAACTACATCATATGAAGTGTTGGAACATGTCAACATCTAACTCATTGCCAGATTGGTTTCTGATCCAACGTATTTAAGGTAGCACACATCTTCCATTGGCGAACGAAATGACTATCAGCAATCTAGGATGAACATCTGGGGTCGATGAGTAAACGCTAGTTAACATCTGAGTACATTCTGGTAATCAGGAAATAAATTTCTATCCAGAGATGTGAGAAAGCATGTTTTATCAGGGTGAAATCCTTCGACTATTGACCCCCCATCTCATCACTAGTGGTGTCTATTTTATTAACACCATCAGATATTCAGCGTCAGCTGATCCATCCACATCGACAATGGAAAAGAGTTTTGATTGGCTGCCCTTACGTCCTAAAAAAAAAAGAACACCATCTTTAATTCCATCAAGGCGTCTCTATCTCAACCCAACACATTCTTTGATATCGCCGTCACCTACTTCCCCGAGATATATTCATGGGTGTAATGCAATTTGGAAGGTGACATGTGATGGTGTATTGGTTGTAAATGGAAGACTTGGACAGCAAATTCAGAGTAACGGGGCGCACAGAAGAATCTAAGCATATTGTATTGTTACGATATTACGTTTCAATCTTTAAGTATTCGCAGCGTACATACAATAAAGAGAGAGAGAGAGAGAGAGAGAGAGAGAGAGAGAGAGAGAGGGGGGGGGAGAGAGGGGGAGAGAGAGAGAGAGAGAGAGAGAGAGGGGGGGAGGGGGAGAGAGAGAGAGAGAGAGAAAGAGAGAGGGGGAGAGAGAGAGTGAGGGAGAAAGAGAGGGGGGAGAGAGGGGGAGAGAGAGAGAGAGAGAGAAAGAGAGAGGGGGAGAGAGAGAGTGAGGGAGAGAGAGAGAGAGAGAGAGAGAGAGAGAGAGAGAGAGAGGGAGGGGGAAGAGAGAGGGGGAGAAAGAGAGAGAGAGGGAGGGAGAGAGAGGGAGGGAGAGAGAGAGAGAGAGAGAGAGAGAGGGAGGGGGAAGAGAGAGGGGGAGAGAGAGAGAGAGAGAGAGGGAGGGAGAGAGAGGGAGGGAGAGAGAGAGAGAGAGAGAGAGAGAGAGAGAGAGAGAAAGAGAGAAAAAGACGTACGAACGGAGAGAAACAGAGAAAGAGGAAGGGTGTGACAGAAAGTGATATATGGAGAATGCTAGAGAAAGAGTGCAGTACATAGAACCAAATATTTGAAGCTCAGTTTACGGTTGTTTTTGGCAATAAATATGTTTTAATCAACGTGTGCATCCAAACTGAATGAAATGGGAAGAAAAGTTATGGGAAGGGATGCCCACAGAGTTAGAGTGGTGTTAGATATGTTCAATGCTGTATACCGTGCCGATTCGCACTACATCAGCGAGGTAACAAGTAATTGGTTTATATTGGCCGATTAGGCGCGAACTTTAATGAAGGCGGTCGCCCGCTCACCGCAGCCGCCGAAGATAAATGGTAATGCGTGCAAAGTGCCAAATGTGTCTGCCTCAGAAATGGGCCCATTCGATGCATTATTCATGATCTAAAGCGAATGGCAATTCTTCATTTCAGAGTACTGACTTCACTATGCTTCTCGAAAAATCGAGTGCATAAGTTGAACCGAGGGTAGGCCTACACATTGAAACTGAAAACAATTGAAAGGAATTAAAAATGGTCTTCATTTCTTAAGGTATTGGAGGGGAAAGTGCAAATTTGAACGTGCGTTTTTCATGGACTTTTTCATCCTTTAATGAAGAAACGAAAATATCCATTTAACAAAATAAAAGGAACGGTGAGCGTGTGTGTGTGTGTGTGTGTGTGGAGGGGTTGGGAAAGCGTGAGGAGGCGAGGAGGTCAGTGTACAAACAATGGCGAATGCTAGGTGTGACAGTCTGATACCTATCTTACCCATCGTTCATGGTTCTGCAATGTAATGTAGCTGTGAGTTCCCTCACGTTGCCTGCTTGAAGTTGCCCAAGAGCTAAACACGTTTAATGACCAGATATTCATCTCACGAGCCGTAAGGCGTTTGTGCGCGAGCAACAACTCGTAATACGTGAGGTGTGTCAATTATTAGGCCATGCAAGGTTTGATTGGATTATTCTTCATTAAAGGTTCCAGGCGCGTCCGAATCGTTTGCAAACTCCAGAGGCTCCGAGAGGACTTATATCGCCTCGTCTGGTAAAAGGCATCAAGAGACACAACCAATCGATAGGCACAAGTTGCCAGGATGTACGTATGTGTATGTATGTCTAAGTGTGTAAGTGAGGGCTAAAATGTATGGGTAAGGTGTAGTCTTTGAGGAAAATTGGCCCTATAATCATGATAATGGGACATATGAATGTCACTTTAACGTATTTGAATCATGCCATCCAACTTTTTGCTAGGATGATGTTATTTCGTGTGAACATTGGGTTAGTCATATGCGAACTATAGATTTATTTTGATTTGCGTGTGTCGTTGACATATAATAACCAGCTCGTGTTGAAGATATTTTGAAATTTACATCAAATTAAATAAAATGGTGTGAAGGTTCCTCCCATACCGATTAGACGGCCATAAATCTTAAAGAAAAGCTTCTTGGTTGAGTATTGTGACTTATCTCTACTCGCCAGACTCGATCCGAACAGGACGATATCGGATTCTAATAAACCATCGGACTCCCTTTGTTATATCCAGCATACTACTAACTCTAGGAGCGCGGTTTCATTAATATACAAGGCCACGACTCACTTTGCTTCTGTCGAGTCGGAAGAGTTAATTAATTGTGCTCGGATCGGCGTAAAATCTCTAGTCGAAGAGTGAGTAGAATAATAATCCGTTTTGTACACTTGGAATATAAACATATGATCGATAATCCGTTAAGATGTGTGAAGAATATAGAGCCGTGGTACTTCACTGTTCAATAAAAGAGTTCTTAATCAAGTATGGTGAACACCATGTACAAAAACTCTTTTTAGATGTACGTTTATTAACGCACAGCAATATGGCGATATCAATAACAAGCTGGGGCGTAGCTGGACCTTCCAAGTTTATTTAAGAGCTTTCGGCTTTTAGGCCTTCTTCAGTCAAGATCTGAAGCATAAAACATATATATATATATATATATAAATAAGCATAAACATAAATAAAGGAGCAAAAGAATTGTCGGAAAAGCAAGTATATTTGATTTTTAGATGAAATAGATATTTTGCTGCCTTGTTATTTCTTGTATTTTTCAAACCCCGTAACTTGTAAAGTTCAAAGAAAGTTCATTTCAAAGTATCATAATAACCTTTGTATGGGAGGCGTAGAAAGCCCTGTTCACACCTGTGCTACCATGCTCCAGGCCGGACCTTTGAAGATACATGTGGGAAGCACAGTTTGTGCCAGATTATTGAACACGCCATATACATGTGTACATGAGAGATGGAGAGAGAGAGAGAGAGAGAGAGAGAGAGAGAGAGAGGAAGGGGGGGGGGGCAATCAGGGTAGCAATAGCTATATCACAGCAACAGCTGGCAAAAGCGTTCTATTAAGAAATTCTTGGGGGAAAAGGGGGTATAATGATTGCGATAGGAGTATGTAATTCAATGATGGGTGATGCAGACCTCTTGCATGGAGATCTCGGTAGCTCCTGCTTCCACACGTCTCCAGGGGTACACGTCTGACCCACAGCTCAAACAGTGTGGTGGGGCTGAAACGGAAATCTAATATTGAAAGTAGGGCATGGGTGACACCGATATTCTGTGACGCGGCAGTCCTTTTCACTTTACAGGTTCACTTTTGGGGAAAAGAAGAGAGGAGAAAGAAAGATCATGTACATTTTATATGCAAAGAGTGAGAGGTTCAGAAGGAGTAAAAGGAAGGGAGTGAGAGACAGAGAGAGAGAGAGAAGGAGGGTGTCATTGTGTGTGTGTATGTGTATGTGTATGTGTGTGTGTGCTTATGTATGATGGCGTGAAAGAGAGAAAAAAGAGAAATGGATAGGAAAAGACAGGGGTGGATGCAGTCAATTTCACGCCTCTTGCAAAACACTCGCTAACCACAACATTAACGGCAGTATGTTATTGCTTTCAGGATGTTCAAAGAACGCCAATATAAAGGCATCTATAAGAACGAATCCACGTGTTGCAGTTTTACGTATTGTTTCAGTAAACAACGCGCTATATTCTCCAACACCCATCAAGCTCATGAAACTAAAGGTGAATGTTGGTCGTGTATGAGCGGTCATTATCCTCTTGGCTTATACAAACTCTGCACCGCTCAGGTTGAAATTCCCGGAAAGTATGTATTTTATTTTCCATTTCCATACTTCACTTGAGACTATATGACCAGGCAAATATATCATAAGATCCCATCGGTCGACACTTTTGTCATGCAAGTAGCATATTATCATCGCAAAACCAAGATGAAACACAGACACATACACTCAGGCACGAAACTTGCATTGAAACTACCGAGCACATCTTTCATCCAGGACGTCTCGCTGTATTGGATGTATGTAAATGGAGATCGATTCTTCTTCTTTTGTCTCTCATCTCCTCCTCAACTTCCACGTCGCATTTCCTGCTGCCCTTTTTCCTCGACGTCGTCTTCTTAGCGACCATGCAGTGCTTGAGAAATCTCGCCTCCCGCCGGTAGTGGGGCAGGAAAAGTGGAAGAAGACATCGCTACATCGGAGGAGGAGGGGGAGGAGGAGGAGGAGGGCGAGGAGGAGGAGGAGGAGGAGGAGGAGGAGGAGGAAGAGGAGGAGGAAGATGGGGAAGAGGAGGAGGAGGAGAAGGAGGATAAGAAGAAGGAGGAGGAGGAGAAAGAGGAGGAGGAAGAGGAGGAGGAAGAGGAGGAGGAGGAGAACAAGAAGGAGCAGGAGCAGGAGACGGAGGAGGAGGGGGAAGAGGAGGAGGAACAGGAGGAACAGGAGGAGGAGGAGGAGGGGAAGGAGAAGGAAGAGGAAAACACATATATGGGAAACTGACTTAAAAAGAGTGGGGAAGTGGAAGGCACGGGAGAAAAAAAGTACAAATGAACGGGGAGCAGATATCCACCTATCTATCAATCTTTCTATAGCTTTAAAGGGCTAACCGAGAACACATTTATGCACGTGCATTCCTCTTGTGACAATCGTTTGAGAGCACAGACTGTGCAGACATGTACACGACCAGTCGCCTCCGTCTTGCCTCGACCTGCGACATCACCGGTCGCATCTCCTAGTGTGGCCGGGCCTCGTGTTTACCATGCGAAGCCCTTTTCATCTGACCGTTTAAATGGGCAATAGCAAGAGATATGTAATCAAATCAAGCCGAAAACTGAAATATGGTATAACCAATTTTGAGGAATTTCGATATGTACCGGTAATCATGCATTATGATAAGATGAAAATAAAATCTCAAATCGATGATTAATCATTTTATCCTCTTGATCTTTATTATAAATGTTGATGCCTCTGTCCTTCACTCTCTTACACCCCTCTCTTTTCCCTCTCTGTTCCTCTCTAACACATACACATAATATAAACATAACACATACTAAATCACAAATCTTTAAAATGTTAGGCCCAAACATTTTAAAGATTTGTGATTTAATCACTACTTACTCCGACTGTGGATCATTTGAGGGCAAATAACTTTCAGCAAGTTTCTAAAATGAACAATACATGAATTTAAGACCATTGGCAAGAAGATTGCTCACGATCGCCTTTTGAAGGCTTTTCAACTTCCCAGTACAGTATATGCCCTTTAATCCTGTCTCCCGAGGACGCATCGAAAGGAAAACATAATTAATTGAATAACATAGACCAATACAAGGTCGGTACATCCTCAGTCATAATAGAGGTGATGTATTCATTCAAATGAGTGGAAATGATGGATAAAATAATAGTGTGTATCTATGGTGATCGTGAGAATACGATTGCGATGATGAGGAAGGCGGAGAGAAGGAGGCAAAGGAGGTGGCGGATCGAAAAGAGATGAAAAAGAAGTGGGAGACGGGATTTGAAAGAATGCACACATTGAATGATTACGTACAGACACAGTGTAATAGGCCACCAGTTATTAAAATATTATAAATGTTCATTCCCTGTTACAGAAATGTCAAAGATGTTAATTGGATAAGTTGCATCAATTCAAAACAAGCGGTAGACCCCCCCCCTCCTTTTTTGTTCATATCCTCTGGTGACTTGCCAGGGGAGGGGGGGGGCGACATTGTTCAATGTGGAGGAAAGTGATTGGCGGACAGTGATTGTAACGCGATAACATTCGCCAATCACGTTAATGGGATCAGTATGTTAATTGTCGTCCCAAGACTATTAACTCTCCCCGCTGGACACGCGCAGTACTCTTAACATTTAAAACAGCTTGCAGCCATATAGTCACCAAGGAATTCATGAAATCGAACATAAAACGTCAGAAAATCATAGCCTTGAGAACAAATGCGCACGGAGAATTCCGCGAATGAGCTTTTTGCGGATTTTAGGTTATAGATACAAAAAGCTTTTAGATGTGTTGGAAATGTCCTTCAGTATTTCCACTGAGGATGCGAGTCGCTCGAGGGCCAGGCAATCTAATGCCAGTCGGCACACAGTGCTGAATGTGTCCACTGCGTCTTGAGAACTTGTTATCAGAGAGAGCTTTCTCGCCACAAGGCTGCGAGAATTCGTGTTTATCTTCGGGTAAAGGAAAACGGAAAGCCAAGAATGAAAATGTGGTGGCGACGGTGTAGAGCTGGTAAGAGATGGACAGTAGGATAAGGAAGGTGTAGGGTATAGGGAAGGTGTAGGAGTATAGGGAAGGTGTAGGAGTATAGGGAAGGTGTAGTAGTATAGGTATGTGTAGTAGTATAGGTAGGTGTAGGGGTGTAGGCAAGGTGTAGGGGTGTAGGGAAGGTGTAGGGGTGTAGGGAAGTTGTAGTAGTATAGGGAAGGTGTAGGGGTGTAGGGAAGGTGTAGGGGTATAGGGAAGGTGTAGGGGTGTAGGGAAGGTGTAGGGGTGTAGGGAAGTTGTAGTAGTATAGGGAAGGTGTAGGGGTGTAGGGAAGGTGTAGGGGTATAGGGAAGGTGTAGGGGTGTAGGGAAGGTGTAGGGGTGTAGGGAAGTTGTAGTAGTATAGGGAAGGTGTAGGGGTGTAGGGAAGGTGTAGGGGTATAGGGAAGGTGTAGGGGTGTAGGGAAGGTGTAGGGGTATAGGGAAGGTGTAGGGGTATAGGGAAGGTGTAGGGGTGTAGGGAAGGTGTAGGGGTATAGGGAAGGTGTAGGGGTATAGGGAAGGTGTAGGGGTATAGGGAAGGTGTAGGGAGCAGTAGGATATACAAGTTATACGTGGTGTGTTTGGTAGGATGGATCGGAAGTGACGTACTCCTTTCATGTTAAATGTTTATCCCTCGATCTGGACATGTTAGTAACAATAGTCCTAGTCGATGCTATCAGCGAACACACCCATACAAGCCTACGCATTATGATCATTATGGCGCCCCACCTAGTTTCGCCACCACCACCACCCGTGACTACAGGTACGTCTCTACACCAGGCTGATGCAGCCCCTGGCATGCCTGGGCCCGGTGCCTGGGTAGAGGCAGTAGAGCAGAGCAATCCGTGAGGCATGACGGACACCTCTTATTTGTGATGGAGATGGAAGGAATGAGCAGCACGTGAATTATGATCTGATACAGTACATAGTTACAATGATGTATTAGAAGAAGCTCACGTTCAGCCGTAATTAATAATGGGAAAGTCATGGTAGATGTATATCTCATGTGTACGATACACACGCATTGCGTTGAGCCATAGTTCAGAGCATAGCTTTATGAGCAAAGTGACATCTATACGCGAGATATAACTATTCCATGAAGATCGCCCTAAAATGCCTTTATTTGTTATCTATAAATATTTTTATCAGCTTGACCGAAATTAGAGTAGATGGATGTGCTAAAATATGAAGATAGTTAAATCACATTCTACAATCATGACAAAATTCATTTATAAGATAAGACTTTTTGCGTGTTAAACAATGATCAAATAACATATTACTACTTACTACTTAGACAGAGACAAACAAACGGAACCTTTCCATAGAATTTCGTTTTATCGAAAATGTATTATTTTGGTAAGCAAGGTTATTTCTAAACAAGAGCTTTGATTTCTCAAAAACAGGAAGCCGCTGGTGGGTTGTTTCGTGCATTGATGAGGTGAAGTCTTATGGGTTGAATTCAACTTGAATAGACTGCCCACACCCACACACACCCACACCCACACACACACCTAGAAAGCCGGTAGATGCCCGCGGTGTGCACGGCTTCTTGCCCGAGGCTAAGTATGGCATGCAAGCAAATGAGTTACACGTCTCACTTTAAAGAAGAAAATGTTCCAATCATAAAGCTCTCGGGACGGTGAAGGTGGTGGGGTTTCCCTGATGAAAAAAAAGGAGTGTTCGTGCTTGTGACAAACCAGAGAGCCGCTGCGAGCACGATGCAACCTATCCCGCTGACCTTTTTGACTTGGTCGGTCTTCTGCAGACATCCATCGCCTTCTTGTTGCGCACAAGTAGCTTTCACGATGATACATTTCGTCCCTTTAATACGCTGCCTTCCCCCGGGGTCTCGAATGCGCTTAAAGCTGAGATACGACCTTTCTTTATCAATAGTTCAGCCTTTGGCAAGCATTGTTCGAGTCTCCGCGTACCAACACAGCGGCTTTATTTCCATAGTGTGAAAAGCTTAGTTATAATCATGTCGGTGAGAGCTGGATTAGGTTGAATTGTGTTCTTCTACGTCACAACGCTAGGGGCTTTAATCATCACGCAGCAGTGCATTGTACGGAAATAAACGACGCAGAAAAAACTAGGACATCTAAGAACCATATTTCAACTAATCCATTATACAGTCTTAACTCTCCTAATACCATCGGCATGAAGATGTGTAATATAAGCCAACGGGATTGTCAAGGCCGGGTAATGTAAGTGTTAACATATGGCATGTATGGAGGGGAGTATGACGTGCGTGTGGTCTCGGCTGAGCCTAAATGGCGGACGGTGGGTCCCTCGAAGCATACAAAGCTACTACAGGAGGCTGCCGTCTTTACTCAAGCCTTTAAACCACTTCGAACAGGCTTCATGGTGGAATATTAATACCATCCATCAACTACCCATCTCATTTCCGGGTGTTTCTATGTTGAAATTCAATTGAAGATGACCAACTAAAGGGAACAATGAAAAGAAACTAGTGTGAGTTTTATGTGTTTGGAGTAGGACGGGGATTGCTTGGTTTTACGAGGATTGTGAAATTCAATCTAAATGATGAAAATCGATGTAGGGCTACTATTTTCTCCAAATTAGAATAACTAGGATGTACTTACAATCTGCCAAAGCTGTTCCTGACACTGATAAAGTGAAATGTATAGTCGAATACAGTTGCATTCATGTTCATCGTATTGAACAAATGGTTATGTTTTTTCTAGTTTTCTCAACACCTACTAGATATTATATTTATTCATATTCATAATAAAAATCAATGACCTGAATACGTGCGCAAAAACAACATTGAAATCAGAAACAACCAGCCTTGCTATACATAATCGGAGTCTCCAGATGGGTTTCATATAGCTTTATTACAAATTATTCCACAGGGAACAGAGCCTTTGAACATAATTGACATAATTTGCCAATCAAATGTTGACGATTGTTCAACTGTTTAGTCCATAACGAAATAAGAGACGTCACATTCGGGACCAAATCCAAGCTTGTTAAAAGTGATGAAGATGAGTGAAAGGGACTGTCTGAACTGCGTTGTGCACTTTTGTTGCATGACAGTCAAAGCTTTTAGCGCTGTCTTCTCATCGTTTTTCCAAGTTTACACGAGACAGTGTTTCGCCCGTGGGTTTATTGACTCAATCATTCGATAGTTGCTACTCAATCCCCCTCTTGTTTGACTTCTTCACTTCTCTCCATCACTTCCTATAGTTGCTGGAAGGGGCGTCACCAAAGGGTGGACCGGGGCATCATTCCACCCCTAAATTATGTTCAAACCGTTGTCTCCTAATCGGTAAGGTTTGCCTTACATTCGTATCATTACATGTCCAAAAATGTCAACCGTTTATAAATGTAGTCCGTTGATCATGTTTATAGTCCACCTTCAAAATACACCTGTCTCACACCTCAATAACAATCCCTGATGACAAGACTACTGTGTGGTAAGGGCAAGCGAAAGGTCGTTGTTTGATTCAAGAAATGGTTTCCAAACAATGCCACTACCCCGTGGGCCGTCCGTCCTCCCTGCGTGTTTGTTCATCAACGCAGCATTCAAGTTGATCGCAAAGTAAAGTCACCTTGTTTAAGTAGAGAGTGAAGGTATTCATTCATTCATCGCATTCATCTCGATGCGTACGACGTTTAAAAAAAAAACATCTTTTTCTTTAATATTTCCTGCTTAAAATGTAAAATTTATTGAAGTTATGACTATATTTGTTACTAATACCTCGACAATTGTCGAGCGAATTTGTCTTCGTGTAGATATTAAGCATGATAAGCGTTTTCTGGCGCCATAACTGAGAAGGTGCGCAATGTTTAAGTAAAATGTTAAAAACCTCTTGGGTGTGTCAATGATTTATTGTAATACATACCTTCTTGTTGTTCTCCTTGCCTAGACATCGTTCATCGTTGAATCCCCGTGCCTACTGCTCGTAGCAGTATGTCTTAACGCGCTCCCGTAAACCACTGGAGACCCGTGATAATTGAATACGTAGAGCCTAAAACAAGGAACGTCCCTTTAAGCTCATAACTGTATTGAGTATCACGCGTGTCTTCAGGTGTGTTTTCTCCTGACTTTCTCTCTCCTATTCTCTCACTCTCTCCACCCACCCCCTCTTTTTCTCTCTCTCTCTCTATTCATGTGTATGTATGGCCGCTGTATTTCTAACATGTACGTTCGTACTTATTCACCAATGTTACGCACTTGTCCAGTCGGACATAGAACTCGAGCCAATTTTGTATCTTACATACAAAACATATTACCCTTTCTACATCTCCCTTCTTTTGTCTGGATCGCGTGTCTGTTTATTTTTACCACCCCCCCCCTCCCCTCTCTCGCTCTCGTTCTCTCTCTCCTTCCTCGCTTGCTCTATCTCCCTACTCTCTCTCTCCCTCTATCTCTCTCTCTCTCTCTCTCTCTCTCTCTCTCTCTCCCTCTCTCTTTCTCTCTTTCTCTCTCTCTCTGGTGTAACAGTTGTGACAAACTTTGCTCCCGGCTGCCTTAATAAGTGCCATATTATTGTGTAGGTAGGCAGATAATGTTTCACTACAAGGTGTATATAGCCACCTTCTCATCCAACGAGGCGGTCAAATCACAAGGACCCTTCAGATTAGAAGATTCGATTAAGACTTCTTATTCATTCGGTTCATGAACCCGTACTTCCGTTTTGAAGGAATCGATACTGTATTCATCATTTTTTCATTAAGGTGGAGCTATAATCGTCAACAGGATGTTTGGTAATCACTAGGAATAGAGATGCATTGTGGTATAATCTTGAGATACACGGCCTGGGGGAAGAAATATAAAAGAGTTGAGAAATTCTGCTTTTTCATCTTGGATGTGAAGAGTAAAGCGCAAAAAAAAAGAGACGCTGTCCACGGGGAATCGTTACAAGATGAATAATGTGCTTACAAACAAAGCTTTACAATGGCCACTAAAATTGGACTACTGACATGACTGAGCCCAATGCCTGGGCCATCCCTGTGTATGGCTGTAACAGCTAACGAATGCATGTTCAGCCGAAGTAAAGCAAAAAATGGGTTTCTGAGAAGAATTATTTGGTTGTGAAAATATGCATAGGCCTGATTCATCTTTTTATATCTCAAGTAAATATGTAATATATTTTCACATGTATGCACCGACTTATCACTTCGTCGTCTCGAATACGACGAATACGCTTCCCATATCTCACTGTGAGATGGCCAACGTAAGCCGGCCCTTTTAAGATTAAAACGTGTCTGACTTTTCTTCAAATCTTTGCAAATCTGATGCACTCTTTGATTATTCATGTCATTTTCAGGGTTTCATTAAAAAAAAAATCCAATCCTTTTCCTCTAAAATGTCTTGTTGGAAAGCCAACCGTCAGATAAGAAGTGCCGGAGTGAAATATAACGCCGGGAATCAAATCCAAAGTTAAGCGAACTAAAGAGTAATAATTTTGATTGTTGATCCTTGTTACGATGTAATATCACATGGTATATGGTTCTCAGCTTACAAAAGCGATGCCACAGACTTAAAATATTGATTCAGAACGTTTCGCCGTAAAAAAGACATTGGATTACTAATGTAATTGTGTACACAAGAAAAAAAAAATACCCATTACATGCATTTTTATGCTGGTAATTATGTGTTCGCCTGTGCATAACTTCGGTTCTCAGCTCCATGTGGATTGTTAGCGTGTAAATTGGAAGGCTTAGTCGACGCTCGTAGTTGTAAAGCAATGTGATATGCAGAGCATTTTTTTTTCTAGAAGATGCACATATTTTCTTCATCACAGCATATGACTAATGTATGTTTCACGAGTCCGTATACAATGTATTTCTAATTGGACATGTTGACTTCCCATCTCATCCTATAAGTCCAATATCATATGCAACCCATGGGGTACACCTGTTGTTCGATGTCTGATATGAGATATGGATCGATAGCGCGTGATATTGCATTGTGCTTGGGCTCCGGTATGACAGGTGCTTCGGATCTCCGGCTCTTCGGCTATCGGTGACGAACGAGAAATCAAATTGATTGTTCTGGAGCAGTGCGCAACATCGGCGACTGGATCGATATCAACCAGTGAAAAGCATACAATTTTAGTTCTATATTGACTAAGTTATAAAGTACATTGGTTGACGTGGAGATAACGACAGCGTGTGCATATAACAAGCTCATTCACGAACGTCACAAGCCGACCTTCACTTCCAAGATACAGGCATCACACGTGTGCAAACATTAAAAACTGGTAGGTAGCTCCTGATGCACTAGCTTGCAATCAACTGTTTAGTGAAAAAAGGTGCATCAACGACATGCTAAGCAGGACGATACAGATATAACACTTTTTCAAACATTCACTCTTTAATCTCTTTCATCACGATGCAATCCACTTTAAAATCCTTACACCCTTCACTCTTAATCTCGGAGAAAATGTCCAATATGTTCATGGTATCACGTTTCAATCGCCAAGGCCCTACATGCGGAAGCCCTGGCATTTATCGCTTGGCCACCTTTGCGAGCAATCTCCGCCAGCACCTCTTCGTCTTATTCCCTCGACCATATTCCCTGGTTCATATTCATACCTCTCTGTGAAATGATTACTTTCCATCTGATCCCCGTAAATATTCCCCGAAGAAATCATCTTAGCCATAACCTTACCCAACCATCTTATCCAACCCAAATTAAATTGGTTTTGGAAGTTTACCTCGCCAAGAAAATTGGGGAAATATTTTTTTTCAATGTATTGCCGAGTAGAGATGGCTGATTAAGCCGCAACTTTCGTGACCTGATGGAATATGTAAAGAAGAATATATGAGGTTGCGATGGCGCTGAATTCGATGATTTTTCTTCTCCGCCGTCTTATTTGATTTGTTTGTGTTAATGTTATGTAAATACAAATAGAAAGAAATAAACAAAAACAATCTCAGTTACTGAAACAAGAGAAGGAGACCTATTCCTAGTTTTAAGTCCAAAATTGTGTTTTTGGCATTGTAACGTCGGGTATTTATCTGTTATAAGTAGATTTAAAGCTGACGTCATGAAAATTATTTATAGCACGATAAAAATACTACTACATTAAACACGTTGATAATCATAATAGAACACTCAAATGGATATCGGAATCATGGTAGTTCTTTTTTTCTTTGCATCCCTCCTCTTTTCAATGCTTGTATATATGGCTTCACAAATGAATCTTAGGGATATGAATCTACATGTATATCTCACTTATATCGTCAATAGTAACTATGTCGTGTGCGTGGATTAGACATGCGACAGTCGTATTATTAGGAAACTTCTTGACACAGCACACACCAATGGGAATCTAAAGTAACAGTCAACTAGACAATCGTACGTGCCTGCATGTCTACGAATCTAATTACTAGTGCTTCTAAATTGCCGTGGAATTCAATTATTGTGTACAAATCGAATAACAATATCCCAAGGTCCGTGACACTGACGTACAAGACATCAGAAATGAGAAAACGAAGAAAAGAAAATATACGATTACGCGTATGCATCAGTGTAAGAAAACATTACACAACACAGTAACGGACTACATTACGTCAGGCAAGATGCCATTCATGCTCATGTCTGCCTCGGCTCGGAAAGAAACTGCGAAGCTCTTTTCCAGACAATAAGCTGATAAGACCATGGATAAAACGTCTACGAAGAAACGAGAAATAGAGAGAAATAAAATGAAACTCTTTGTCATTTCTTTGTGCAAATGTTTTGAAATGATCGCCTCTCCGTTGTCTTTCCTCTCACCATTGGGTATTGGGTATTCCCACCAGCTATATACATGAATTGTGGATAGTTAGTACATCACTCTTGATAAAGGGTGATCTTGATATGGCTGAAATGTTGAGTATACTGTTCTTCTGTTTATTTTATATTGTATTCTCTCTCTCTCTCTCTCTCTCTCTCTCTCTCTCTCTTACTCTCTCTCGCTCTATCTCTCAATTATATCTCCCTGCTTCTAATGGTCTCTTAAGTGGGTCCTTATAGGCCAGAGTTTGATATTAGAGCATACCATCTTTCTTATCAGATTAAAGGAGCGTCTTGTATCAAAATGTTTGAATATGGCAAGGTAAATGTGGAGCAATCTTATCAGATGAAAAACCCATTAACGTTTGCAAAATGGTTTGCGTTTCGCTGTCGTCACAGGTGATTGAAGTACAATGAAATGATAGATAAACATACATGCCGTTTGACTGCTAACGTGCGAACGTGGACTGAATGCTCAAACACGAGAAATATACACTCCACGATAATCTGAGCTAGACGGTGGTAAATGACCTATACACGAAACAGTTTTGATGCAATGAAACACGTCAATCCGGATAGACCACACCTTACACACTCACAGCGGTATCTGAATAGGTTGACCTCACTGATTCCCTGCTGATAGGAAATATGGCCAATAAAGATTGTGAAAATGCTACCAATGTACTGTTCATGCTGTGCAATATATTTCATCTTATGGATATGTTCTCGTAGCAGGAGGATAATATGATTATTCCACGCACTTAAAACACATCCGTCGTTATGTGCTCTTTCGTTTCATTGGTTTAATGAATAAATGAAATACTATGATTTTCCCAAGCACGTAACCATGAGCCACACGAATCATTATGTATGTATGTGTATGCCGCGAGATAATTGGTTTCTTGGGAATTGGACACGTCAGCGTTAGGTTTCGTAGGTCTATAGCCTCATCCTTTTCTTCCATCTCATCACTCACATCATCTTTTACATATTTATCATCCTCTAGAGATGAAGACATTCGTGGTAAACTCTGACAAGCATCGCCCAGACGTGCCCTACAGGTTGCACTGGAATTACAGTGGGCAAAATAATGACTCTCAATCTTCTCGCTCCTATAAGAGCATAGAAGATGTTGAATGTAAAAAAAGTGTTTTGAAGGCTTGGTTTTCAGACGGTTAAATGAACATTTCTCAAGCCCCATGTCAGTAAATCTCCTTGCCATCAACGTACCAGGTTAACATGAGCATGATTGGGCCTAAGGTAGAACAGCATAAATGGCGGATGGGCATAAGCCATAGATATAAACCACTATGAGGGGATAAGCGTACATTCATGACGTCATTAGGTCGGGATGCATGTTTAATAGTACTCTGAAGACTTGTTTTAATTGGTCAGCTGCCGCAGTTATACCCCAAGCATAGACTTTCGACAGAAATGAGATGTGTGTGTGTGTGTGTGTGTGTGTGTGTGTCTATGCACGTGTGTGTGTTTGCGCATGCGTGTGCGTGTATGTGTGTGTATGTGTTTGTGTGTAAATTAGTGTATGTGTTTGTCTGTCTGTAGGTGAGCTAGTGTGAGGCGGAAGTCTCATCTAAACTACCCCGTTAATCCAGCACTGTATAAACTCATCAAAGACATCAGAAGACGAATTTTCTTAAATCGCTATTCACACGAGGTCGCAACTCCACACAATCGTGTTGTGTAAGACACGTCAGCTGTATCTTAGAGTAGTGGCATGCTAATGAAGTTGTTCGAGTTATTCTGATGAGGATAGAATCAGTGGGTGGGGAGAAGGGGCTGATGGAGATCATCCAAGTGTGCTCTAATTAAACGAAAAGGGACAAGAAGGGACATGGTTTACACGAAACAAAATGGCTTACAACGGGGTATGTGATTATCATTCTCACAGCTAGGGGACAACAATACTGTGGACAAATATCCGCTTTATCTTATTCAAGAAGTCAAATAATCTAACATCTTGTGTTTTCTTCAAAGGTGTGTCTTTTTGCAAGAGCCTCCGCTTACCCCAGGATGATTATCAATGACTCATCAATCTATATATGGGGCAGTCTTATCAGAGAAAGCCCTCCTTCACAAGGAGCAATGCTCGTACCATGCAGACCAATATGTGGTGCAGCAGTTAGCACAAATTGATGCCCTGTTTGAAACTATAGTCGGTGGAGCAAATTTCGCAAATCTGCCAACAAGGACACGTGTATGTCTTCACATGATGCACAGGTTCTGAATAGATCTAGAGAAGGGTTGCACAGTCTGATATGAGGGCGGTATGCATCCAAACTCACCATGTTCTTCACAAGTATTGCGTCTCTCTCTCTCTCTCTCTCTCTCTCTCTCTCTCTCTCTCTCTCTCTTTCTCTATCTCCTCCCTCTCTATCTCTTTCTCTTTGTCTCTGTTTTTTTTTATCTGTCTCTATGTATCTCTCTCTCTCTCTCTCTTTGTCTCTTTTTCTCTCTCACCCTCTCTCTCTCTCCCTGTCTGTCTTTTTGTCTATCTGTCTGTCTCTCTCTCTCTCTCTCTCTCTCTCTCTCTCTCTTTGTCTGTCTCTGTGTGTATCTTTCTCTATAATTCTCAGTCTCTCTCTTTCTATCTTTCTGTAGCTCTCACCCTCTCCCTATCCACACGCCCTAATGAATACACGTGTGTTTTGCATATTGAGACCAGACAACAAAACCGGACAACTTTGCAATTCAGACGTTCCGATACCTTTTTCGCCATTTCCTGTCCAGCTAGTTTTTCTAACCTCGTTCGGGTGTTTAATTTAATTTGTGTTGAATATATCATGGCGGTACTTTTGTAAAATGTCCTATGTATTTGTTGACCTGCGGGTCGTTTTGGCTTCGCCTTGCAATGCCCGTGTTACTACATGTCTTCCCAACTAATTACATTTATCGCCCTCAATTTCATCTCAAGGTCCCCATGATCTGCATAATTTGTGAGCAAGCTCGTCCACGCTGCTTCGCTCGTGTCATCTTGCTTAGTTTAGTACACTGACTCTAGAATCCTGAGGCATTGAGGCTTTCTTTGTCTGTCTGTTGTTATCGTTGTACTCCTATTCGTTCTGGTTTAGACCTATCTTAAGTGTTAGTCTTCTCCGGATGAACAAGTTCATGTCCTTCAACCTGGTTTATATTCCACATACTAAGAATGTTGCTATATGATTGGTCAAGAGTTGATCACGTGATGAAGCGTAGTTTTTCCCATCTGATCACCTGAGCAGAAAAGTTCGTTACACTGTAGGTGATAGTACTTTTTTGAGAAGGAAAGTTCGTTACACTCTAGGTGATAGTACTTTTTGGTTTCGCTGATCTCTTCACTCCTCACAGTCCAAACGCGTGATAAATATTTTGAGTACGCGCGAAATAAAAGTGCGTAGCTCGGACTATCGGCGCAGACGACACCGCGGTGCGCGCGCGGAAATTAAAATTTTTGGTTATAGCGCGCTGCGCCGCGCGCGTACGTACAAAGCAATGCAGGCCTTCCATTTCCCCCACATCACACAGTACTTCACCAAAGCAAGTGTGCAATTCTCTACCACCTCGTACCAAAATTGACCTAGAATTTCACTTGCCTGTAATTTATTACAATTAAAGAGTATTCTCGGAGGACCTATGTTCTCACCGATACCGCACAGGTAAGAGAATTTCGATTACTTCTTGCTTTTCCGTCAAAATCTTAACAATTTGCATCACCATGTCATAGTGTTCGTTGGAATTTGTAGAGTCTATATAACGTTCACAAAGTCAATTTGCTTCCGGGTTTCGGAGCGTCGCGTGAATATGTAGCCGCACCGACACGAATGCTTTTGTACGTTAAATTGTCATTTATTTTATAGATTGTTGGTATCAGATGTGGAATATAAAGCAAATAATCAACTCTTGGTTTCAGGCAATGAGACGAAATATCACTTCCTCGGCGATCTGAATGTATACGCTATCTTTCCTCAGCTAAAAGCTTCGGAAAGATAGCTACATCCAGATCGCCTCGGAAGTGATATTTCGTCCCATTACCTTCACCGACGTTGATTATTTGCTTACTATTTAATGAATGCTGTGTACTTTACATGCTCTTCTTTATACTAGGTGTTAAAAACACATTTAACACTTTGGATAATATTTAAAAACAATTTACAAATCTCAAATCCAGCTGAAATATTAAAACTATAAGGCCGAAGGATGTCAATTATGGAGAGCAGGATTTTTGACATTTCATCAATATTGACATTGCGCCCAATGAGAGTGATGTTCAAATTTAAGCCTGATTTTAGTTTTAAAAGATGTCAAATTTGTTTTAACATGGAGTTTGTCAGGCAAGTACGGGTGAAACCATTCAGTGATCAAGGGCATCACTCGTCCTACATGATGTAGGGGCAAGTCATATCGAATGTAAAGATTACATTGCACGTCAAATTGAAAATTACCTAATGCACATTCCTCACCTAAGCGATGGTAAGCCATGCGGAAACTGATATGGGATGCCTTGAGATTACCCGTTCTCCATATCCACGTAGACCACTCGTAAGTTCTCTTCTGTTTCTTCATTAAGAGCAAAGTCTTGATGCTCTCTGCAGATGTTATATCATAGTATGAATTCAGAGCAGCACCGTGTATGTAGAACTGATAAAAACACTCGCAAATAAATAGATATGTATACATTATATCTGAAAACGTTTCTGTATAGGGTGAGTAAACATGATGACGTTTATTGTTCGATTGCTCATTTGACAACATATGCAATGTGCTCATCATATCTCACTGCATCAATGTATACGTTAAAAAGCACTGAATACAAAACTGAGTTTAATTACAACATCAAAATTCGCACTTCTCCAAGTTTCGACATATTGGAAGGATTGCTGGGATAGTCGAAAACTTATGATAGTTGCACTGTATATGCTGAAAGAGTTTCAAGTTGTTTTGTAATTCAAGACAGAACCAATATGAAAACAATTTCCATTTATATGTTTCTTTTCAATCGCCTTTTACCCTGCGGCCACACCTTTAGCTACATCTGTGCTTGTTCTCATGAGGTGTCCTCTTGCCGTCTCGCACCTCGCCCACACCTCCCCACCGATAACATCTCGGCATTGCGTTTCCTCATCTAGCTGCGAGACGGAGACGGAGCTTGTTTCATTTTACATGGCATTATCAATTCATGTGTTTTCTACGGTGTGAGACGAGACCCGGGGCGAAAAGGAGTTGGGGCGTTACATCAAGTTAAAGAGGTTTGCAGCACGCAGCCATGTCCTATCTATCATGCATGGACGGCCTTAAGTCAAGCCACCTGTGGACAATGCTGGGTACTTTCATTATTGTAGTTGGTTGGAGTAGTTCCAAAGAAAATTCAGTAGTGAATAGAAGGCCCATGGCCATCTCTTTCTAATGAAGTTTGAGGTGAGGTTCATTTTATTAGTGATACGCGTGGAAAGAACCAGTGATATAGAGAAGCAGTAGGTCGGCATGCAAGGAGTTAACGTTCCCTTTTGTTTCTGTGAGGTGAGGATACATTTTAATCTCTCACCAAGTTTAAATCATCTGGAGGAAGGTAAACTTTATGAGTCTTATTGAGGTTAATAATGTTTATATCTGCACATCATCTAGTATACATATACACGTATACATATTACATTAACATCAGACACACAATTAAGAAGTATCCATGTTTTTTCTTTCTTATTTGCTTTTTGCCAGGTAAAAATAATCATTCATTTATTTGTTATTATATTTACGTGCACGTTTTGGAACCTATATATTCAATTATTGTTAACAGCCCCATACTACAGCAGTATAAACATGATAAACACGCACATGTAGACATAGTAGAGGAAGTAATGAGTAGAGAGACGAGGTGAACACAAGGATCCATAGAGAGGGTCGGGTTTCGGTGGGGGGGGGGGGGGGGATATGATAAACGAAAAGAGAGAGTCCTCGGCCGAAAAGACGGAGGAGATTTATCCGCAAATGAAAACAAGAAGCTGGGAGCAGGTAGAGTATTGCTCATTATTCACCTCTCTCCAAACCGTCACCGACAGGCCGAGCCTGATCGATCGAACTATCTCTCGCTCTATGAGAGAAAAAATAGGCTACGAGGTTCAATCGATAACCAGATGGTGGGACACCGGAAGATGGATGTGAACCAAGAGCCTGTTGC
Source organism: Arbacia lixula (assembly GCA_963669155.1). NCBI lineage: Eukaryota > Metazoa > Echinodermata > Echinoidea > Arbacioida > Arbaciidae > Arbacia > Arbacia lixula. The sequence continues at coordinate 647,829 of OZ022583.1, read as the reverse complement.
ATCGATGATTAAAGGGGATATCGTTCATCCCGATCGAGTCCATCTCCGAGAGCGAAATGCGCATAATTATACCAAAAAAGGACACTACTAGCCTTTATTGAAACGCTCAAGAAATTATTTCAAATACAGCTTGACTGGTCTGCTAGTACCTCACGATGTTCTCCAATCACATGAAGAGAATGATCCAGAACTATACGAGAATTAACTTCCTGTTAGTGAACAAGGAAGGCCATTGATATACGAGAAACATGTTGATCAACAGTATTATTTGTTTTATGTTGTTTAATTAAAGAATTTGTTGTTTTTTGACAGAAAAATTCTCGTTGCTGAAAATGGAACTACGGGAACAATTCGTAAATAAACAGGATGGCCTGTAGGAATACGCGATTCCTGTTTATTAACAGTTACATGAACTTGTAACCGTTAATTTAAGCCGACTTCCTAGACAAAAACGATTCCCCTGTCATTTTACAAGAAAAATACCGTAATAATGCAAAAACAACCAAAACTTGTAATTTTACAAGTAAAAAATGTTGTTAATTTACAGATATTTTTTACAGTGTGCGAAGTAGTAACACCAAGGTCGCCTATTCCACTCATATATTAGTCAGATAGAGAAGACATTTATGAATATATGATATGTGTTTGCTTTGGAAAGGCCAATAGCTGCATTTGCGTTGGAGGCATTTAAATAATGTTAACATGGTCAAGGTGCGTTTTCAGGAGTGTGCTCGCGATTGAAAACGCCCAAACGAATAACAAATGCTAGCTGACAAATCCAATCCTATCTTGTTCAAACCTCATTGCAAGCCTGTTGCATCAATTACACGACAATTATGAGACATACTGGTCATGTTTGTAGCCAGGCTTGTTCGTCTGCCGCTGTAGGTGGTTCTCAGTAGGCCAATCGTGCTGGCAGCAACAACAGACTCGTTCAGGGATGTAACGCAAGCCACGCATTTCATATTTTGCTTTTGTATTCCGTGACGTAATCATTACTGAGGGAGGAGGGGAGGGGGGGGGGGGGTTCCATATCTTATGCACCATTAAGCTACATGTACAGACCGATATATCCCCACATATCTCCGGTCAACGAGAATTGGTTGCATACGTCTAGCAAAAGTATTGCCCTTTCTGAGATCAATCTTAAGTTAATAAGAGAAAAGCGAATCCATTTAAATCAGGCTGATTGGCTAAAAGGTTAAATGCGCAGCCCACCCATCAGGTACATCCTTCCGTCGGGAAGACGTATCCTTCGATTCAGACTGCGGGTTTATGTTGCCTTTCTTTCACATTTAATGTCACAATAACATGGGATACCATATCGCAAATAATTATAAGGGGTAACTCTGTTTATTTAGAAAATTCTTATCCACACGCCTGCTGCCTGCGATCATACAAATAATAGTTTCAATCATGTAAATGTACATTTGCAGATATTCAAAATGGTTCGAAGGAATAGTTAAAGGTTCAATGTAAAATGCCAAATGTTCATGGGCATTCGGTATAATTATTTGAATGTGCGAGCTATTTGTTTCAAGATAAAAGAAGGGGGACGATGTTTGAGCCTAGTCTTGCTTCAATTATATAGTTTGTCATTATGCTATTATAAGCAACACACATTTCTTGAGACGGGTCAGAAACACATCAGGAATATAAGTCTGCTTTCATACATACATCACCAAGCAATGCTATCTATAGGGAATCCACTTCGACTGCCTTGTTGTCCTAATATTTCATGTGAAGGGAGGAGGAAGATAGTTTACGTATTAGAAGAGAACATTATAATCCAATGTCTATGTCTGTTGTTGTCTAATTTAAATTAGTTTGAAATTATAGGATATCCGGAATACACTGATACATCTGTTAAATAGTTTTCATAGGTAATTGGGAAAGACAATACATTTAGATATGTTTGCTTTTGTTTTTGTGTACTCATGTAACTTTAAATAAAGATGAAAAGTAGGCGTCATCTATTACTCTCTCATCCCCCCCCTCTCTCTATCTCTCCCTCCCTCCCTCTCTCTTTCCCACCATCTCTCTCTCTCTCTCTCTCTCTCTCTCTCTCTCTCTCTCTCTCTCTTTCTCATCCAATCATGTGTAATCCCCTTCTCTCTTTTCTCCTATTTCTATGTCTGTCTGTCTGTCCCAACACCCTTTTCATCTCTCTCAGCATTACCGCCCTCTCTGTCTGCCCCCCCCCCCCCTGAATGTCCCCACGTCAAATGTCATCGACATCTCTCCCTCAGATCGACCAGACGACTGCCGTACTATTATCTTGTATTTGCAAACGTGGCGTCGCAGATACTAATCTCGTTTCCATTTCTCGGTTTATTAAAAAAGAAATGTTGTCAAAGGAGAAAACGAGGGAAAATATAAACATAACAAGAAAACAGGACAGCAAACATGGTAATATTTGTGGAGCAGAATAAAATCCAAGAAGCTCAGTTGAAAATGGGAAACATTGTTAATAAAATGCATTCGCGGATTCTTATATATGATTGCCCTGCATATGTGAAGGTACGTGAACATAGTTAAGATACAATATTCCTTATGATATGAATAATGTTACAGTGCTTATATCAAAGCTTCTTTATATAAGTCAGGCTTTCAGCTAGTGAGCGCAATTCGCTGCCAAAGCCGCACATTGCCTGTTTAGAAAAGATAACGCCTTGGTCATTAATTGGAATCTTGTGTTTTGGTAAACTATTAAATCTTTTGAGCTCTCCATATATAATATGTTGTTGTGTCGTCGATTGCACCTCCTCACAATCAGACGATATTTTACATACGAACGTATTTTGTTACACGTTGCACAACATACGTCAA